>QBTX01001366.1:0-43288 GCA_003063285.2 Arachis monticola
ATAATTGTTTTGCTTCTATCTTGCAATGCTTCTGTTTAAAAGTTCTTCTTCATTTTTTTTTTTTATTTTTTAAAATTGTGGTCTTCTTTATTGGGTGAGGTTCAAATCTTTGATGTGGGTATGGTGCTTCACTTTCTGATCTTGCCTTTTCTCTATTTCTTCATTGGCTATCTAGTAAATACTTTTGTAATTTATAACTATGTCGACTTATCATTGTTTGTGGAAGAGTCTTTTTGTCGAATTTTTCTCAGCACATTGAAATTTTTCTTTCCTCCTGCACACAATATTGGGGAAGGTTGCATTCATATATGGTAGGACTAGTTAAATCTGAGAGGTTGTCTTGGGCACTTGTGGAATGGGGTTTTGTGTTAGGGCATTTGTGGGATTGCATGGTGTAGTTTAGTGTGATTTTGGTATGTTGAGATAATGTTGATTGCGCATTATTTTTTGTGGAGGACGTTTACTTTCAATAATGTAGAATTAGAAGGATAGTGTTTGGACATTGCTATTTAGAAGCTTGACTGTCTATAACGAATGCTATTTTAGCAGTTTATATGGTTAGTTGGCTGGAGCAATCCTATCCGATGAGAGAAAAATCAATGACTTGAATTCATTTTTTCGGGTGGTGTGTTTGAATTTTGTGCTTGAAAGTTTCTTATGCATGTGCCTGCGATTTGTCTTAATCATAACTCTTTTGTCGCCAGCATTTTATTTCAACTGGCAAATAGCATTTGTTTTGTAAAATATCCCGTTTAAATTGGTGGCTTGAGTGTAAAGAACATGCTTTTTAGTTCCTTTAATCTGTGATTTTAAACTCACTTATAATGTCCGATCTGATGCCTTGATATGTTGGTTGAGTGATATTTTCAGGTTCATAGGGCATGTATTGGATTAGAAGCAAATGAGAAAAGAAAGCTACAGAAGTGGAGAATGCATCAAGAAACCAAGATTGGAAATCGCATCAGGAACGCGCACGCGTACCGTGCGCGCGCGCGCAAATGTGAGTTCGCCTAAGGACGCGCATGCGTACAGTTTTCCGCGTCCGCACAGATGAAGAATTAGCCAATCGACACGCACGAACACATGGCGCGTACGCGCGTCTCGCACGGTGACTGAGTTAAAGGCAAATCGGCTGGGGCGATTTCTGATGTTATTTCATGTAGAATTCAAGTTTCAGCAAGGGGGAGCAATTGGTTTTGAAGTTGTAGCATCATATAGGTTTTAGTTTCTAGGAGAGAATCCTTCTCTCTAGAAATTAGGTTAGGTTTAGGACATTTCCATCTTAGATCTAGGTTCAATTCATGTTTTCATCTTATTTCTTTTATGCATTTCTTACTTCTACTCCTTCAGTTCTTGCATGATTTTTTTCGTGTTAAGGTTTCCTTTTTATGCTTCTCTTTTTATGTTATTGCACTCATATTGGCATTTGGTTTCAACTTTTAATAGGAATAGTTAATGTTTGATGTTTCTTTCATTGAATGAATTGAGTTGTTTGTATTTGACTTTCCGCTTGTGAATTGTAGTTGTTCGATTTTACTATTTTTTGTCATGTATTATGCTTCCTCCTTTTATAGCGTTCCAAGTGTTTGAACAAATGTTGGAAGGATGTTGGATGTAGCATTTGAGCATTCTTGGCTGGAAAGTAATTGGCAATCTTGAGTCATGAAAATACAACTAACGTTGTAGATCTAGAGTTGTTAGGTTAATTTGATTTTCGATTGACTCTATCTTTTGGCCTAATTCTATATGAGTGATTTACTGATTAGTATTAATTGAATGAGATTAGCTAGTCCTTATAGGACTTTCTCTCATGAAGATAATTATACTTTCTTCCATCGTTGGGATGACGTAATAAGATAAAGTCTTGTTAATTATTGTCGTGTGATTGATTACTCTTGTTTGACTTTCTCCCCATGTGTTGGAATTGACTTAAATAGATGAGTATCAGTTAATGACTAGGATAGAAAGCATGATCTCAACCTTGCCATGGAATGTCTTCTTCTTTACTCGCTTCCCTTTAATTTGGCTTGCTTGATTTTCTTTTCTCGGCACATTTAAAATTCTTGCCCCTCATCACCATCAAAACCCCTTTACCCCTTCATAGCCAAAAGCATACACCTCACTTTGCAATTCCTCGTGAGACCGACTCGGAGTCCAAAAACTCCGGTTAATTCTTATTTTGGGTGTTGTTCTTTGGTGACACAATTTTTGTATGAAAGGACTATTGTTGGTTTAGAAACTATACTTCTACAAAGCGAGCTTTTTCATTTGTGAAATTCTAAACCACAAAGTAGTTCGTTCATCAAACTACCATCTCCATATACACCGCCTCAAGAGTTTCACCAATATGAACCATTCTAACTATGACACTCTTCCTTCAAACAATGAACCCTCTCTTCCGCCACCACCTTCATTGGACTAATCTCTCCAACCCCTAAAGCAAGAACAACAAGAGCTCTAACTCTTGCCAAGAAGCAAGGGAAAGTTATGGCTAGCTCAACCGAAGTAATGAGCTAATTGGCATCATTGTGCTTAACTATCTGAGACACCCTTATTGTTAAATGGTGGGGATTGTTAGGAGCCAATGAAGAAGGAAATTGTTGAAGCTTCAGGTGAAGGAGAGGAGTTTAAAGGCAGGAGTGCAACAAGAAGGAGGAAGTAAGCAGATAATGGACCAAGAGGAAGTGTTGAATATTTAGGAGATGTTGAGTACATAGAGGAATCTCAATTTGAAGAGCCTTCTTGCATGGAGTTTGAAAGTGATGTTAAGGAGGATGTGCAACAATCCACTAAGGTATAATATGATTGAAGATTGGAAGAAATGGTGCAAGCAACAAGTCCTCCTATCTATGATAATTCCGCTTCAACATATGATCCTTTTTTGAGCTTGATGAATCCCTCCCCATTGGACTCTGATTGATGTTGAGGGTGATTTCACTCAACTTCCTATTTATGACTTGAGTCATGGGGAAGAGCTAGAAGAAATTGGTGGGAAAGCATTTGAACTTGAGAAGCTTGAGGAAGATGTATTAGCTTGGAAGCCTTGGTCAAGTGATGGAGCCTTAGAAGAGAATATGACGGATGTGGAATTGCTTTGTAGATCATTTGAAATTCCTCCACTATAGTATACAATCTAATCTTTTCATTTGAGTGGGTAAAACTTTTAACTCTTAGCTTTATTATCCACTTGAATTTGGCTTGCCTCTGAAACCAGATGGGCAACTTTAGGGGCGATTTGTCGAAGTGATGCGTACGAGAATGGATGTTTAGTGGTTTACGTGTTGTAGAATCTAATGGCTTTATGGGTTGAAGCTTCAAAGAGTAGATGCAAAGGTTAGACTAGTGCTTAAATGGATGGGTTTAGGAGGGTAGTTTGGGTGCTTAAATGCGAATTGCCAGATGCTAACTTGGATGGAATCCATCGATGATCAAGCTTGAAGACAGGTTGTAAAAACAAGGTCGTGGGAGTCCGAGGATCACAAACGAAGATCAGATTTGGGAATATAACTTGCAAGCGAACAGTTATTCCTCTCTACCTGAGAAAAAAATTCTAATCCGAGCGGTTTTCTCTCTATCACATACCTTGGCTGATTCCTTTCTAAGCTTGGAACACCTTAAAAACCTCTGCTTTTCACAATCTCTCAAGATTCAAATGTCAATTTCTCAAGCTTAATCACATGTCCGGGATTTCATTCGCAAACTACTCATTGAACCCAATCAACTATACAGCAATCTAAGTTCAAGCAACATATCACTATATTCATAGGGTTCAATAATTCATATAATTCACTGAGTTAACAGTTTTTTCCTTACCCCGTCTCAACGCATGTCGGTGGGTAGCGAGATCGAAATTCAGGAACAAAATGCCAATAGGAGATTTCCTGCAGAAGCTCTTATTAGCGAGTCAGGGACCTGATGAGTGCCAGTGCGGAGGACGAGATCATTCGTATATCGTAGAGTGGTATTATCAGAGGATTTAAAACCGGTTAAGATTTCGGAAATAGGGAAGAGTTGAACGTGAGAGCTAAAGTGGTACGAGGAAATATCTCGCTAGATTACATATAGCGAAGAAAGTTTGGGGATTACGATTGGTGGAACTTGTTTGGTAGAGAATTTGAGACGGTGGTAATGCGGCTGGGCCGGCCACTAACGGGGCGTGATGTAATCAGAAGTCTTATTCATGGCGGTGTGTAATAGTTACTGGACGATGTGAAAAGTCCGGATAATAGAGAGGGAAAGGGGTTTTAACGCGTTTCTGTATTGTTGGCGTGCTTCGATCGGCACTATGTATCAGAGTACTTAGGCTAGCTGTTAAGTGTAGAGGTGTGGTGACCAGATCTGGTGTTAGAGATCTGTCAGGTCTGTTGAGGAAGAAGGCGAGTTATGACATTATAGTAGGTTCAGGGATTACTCATATCGGAAGGGACTGCGGCTTTGGGCGCGATCTCGCAACTGTTTCCTTTGTCCAATTTTTGAGGTCAAAATTGTGTTAGATAATAGATTTTAGTGTCAAAATTCGTATTTGTTAATGTTAGTTTTAAGTCTGCTGTATTATGTCATGGAAGCGTGGGAGGTAGGTCAAATCTGTGTAATTCTTGAAGAGTGTTGTCTATAGTAAATAGGGATATGTTATATGGTTTATGTGTTTATGTTGTAAAATGTGATTGTGACGCTGTAGTAGGTCTAGCTGGCGTCAGTGATCTTACATCCTAACCCCTACACAAAAATTTTCGGGTTCGCGCTCGTTGAAAATTTGCCTCTCGATCTATATGTTATGGTATAGCTTTTCAATATATTTTGACCACCTGTCATTATCTATCTCATGTGAGTCGTGATGTCTGGGGCAGTTGTGAATGTATTCCAACGAGATAGATAGGATTGGCTGATAAGTACTCCTGGGTGGTAGACCTAGATGGTTTCACTTTGTGCGCGGCTCGTTGGGCGAGTTCGTGAATGAGATACAAAGCGTCTCGGATATATACTAACCTAACTTAAACCAATTCAAGCCTAATCCATACCCATGGGTTTGTTTCACTCTTAGCTTTGTCTGGTCCTTTCTCATAACTACACTATTTTCTTACCCTTTTAAGGTTTCCATCTAAATCAAAATAAGCATTAACATCTTTCTCGACTATCTCCAACACTAGAACAATTCCTTATTTTCTTAGTTTGATATCAACCGTTTATATACTAAATCGCACACGTCCACATACGAATGGCTTCGGAAAGGAGGTTTTGGTTCCATTCCTCGATCTTACTTTTAATTCCTTGAAACAACCTCATATCCCAAAACTCTTAACACACGTCATTATAATTTTAGAGCCATCAAAACCACTGTGCTTCCGCAGCGGGTCACCAATTTATAAACCACTAAGAAACTTAATCTTTCACTTGGTTCCATACCAAACTCTCTTAATGTTTTTTTGAAAACGCTCTCTACTAAACGAATTAACCCTTTAACTGCACTACATGAGTACTAGCCCTAGTTTCTAGCTTGTTGTCCAAAAGCCGTCAGCAATAGCCTGCACAGTAGTAGCCCTATCGTCAACCTATCACCTTAGTCATGTCCACGAGACGCCCTTCTGGATCGTTGTCCAACACGAACATTGATATTGGGTGATCAGCCTTAGCTTATATCTCAAGTTAGTTGCTTCGAATCTCGCAAAAGTTTGTTCTCTGACATTTATACTATGTAATGTCAAGCCAGGCATCCTTATAGGCATGTACACACACCAAAGTATCCCCCAAAAGCAATAGTTAGTTTCATTTTTCACGGCTCTACGAGGAAAAACTAATTGATACCATAATGTATCACCTTACCACACAGAGCTTTACATCTAGGATTTAAAACAAAGATTGGTGAGGTGCATGACACTAAAACATAACGAAAATATGTAAATTAGAGTATACAAAGAATAGTTTAACTTGGAGCCTAGGAAGAAAGGATTATCAAAACAAGACTGAAAATGCGTCACACTTGAAAGGCGTTTAGATTAGAGGTTAGTACAAAAAACCAAAAGATAGATATATATAAGGTAGACTTCAGTAAATGGTAGTTATATAATCAAGATCTAAACTCGATCCTTGCTGCGCAAGGTTGGTAGAATATATATTAATAGCCCAAAATGAACTCAGATAAATATAATTGCTATCGTCCAAAGTCAACCTCTAGAGGGACGAAACATAATATATACAAGCCTGAGAATCTAACCATATATAATCAGTAAAACTAAATACAAAACTAAGTTCCAAGATAGTTCTTCTGCGGCTTCCGAAGAGTTCTTACAGACATGCTGCAGATGTGGTGCTCAGCGTCTGGCATCTAAAAACAACAACATAGATTTATAGAATGAGAACCGCAGGTTCTCATATGTAAAGGTGCAGGCAAATAGATAATGATTATAAGGTCCTGGGAAAGCAGAGGCAATCCTAGAACTCCCGACACACAGATTTAAAGAAACCTTAGATTATAAATGGAAAACCATAAACAGGGTAGGTTATCTAAGGTTCTTATTTCTAATTTCCTTTCTAACTTAAGCCCAAATTTTTTGTGCCGGCGGTCTTGCGCTCCAATCCTGCCACAACAAAACTCTGGTACATCAGACAAATAAGTGATTGAAAAGCAAACACAAGTAAGATACAGATACAACAGGTAGCATATATAATAGGTAAGCATCACATAGGCAAGCGCAATTAATGCACAATCAACAAAGCACACAATGATGTATGTGGTAATGTTCTGGCTATGGCGATTGTCTCATCTATCGTTATAGGCAACCCGACATGTCCGGTAAGCTAACCCTGGCGGAATACCAAGCACGGAGCAAGTGGGACAGCGCTGCAACCCTTGGATCTTGCCTGTGTACCCGGAGTAGGGGACAACCCCACCATTGCCTCTTACCCAGGCGGTATTAGAGTTTTCGACCCGGAGCAAGCGACGACAGAACTCTAGCCCTTGCATCTTACTTGAAGCCTCGAACTCTCCCAAAGCATGTGGATAAACCCTGCTCTTACCCAAAGTCCACTATCAAAAATAACCTAGTTACAAAATTAAAAAATTACAATTTATTCATATTCATATTATCAATTCATATCAAACTTAGTCCTCAACCTTCCTCTTCTATTAGCCAACCTCATCTATCATATTCATCAACTCTATCACTGACACCTGAGCGAGTGAAAAATGCCACCGGGTCGTATCTTATATTCCGGTGTCTCAATTTAATTGCCCGGGCTACACATACACACACACATGTCAATCACAATCAGCCATCATCAGTCTTAATTTCAAAATTTTTTTTTTTTTTTTTTTTTTTTATATTATTTCATTTCATACTTCATTTTAATAAATTATACTAAAGGACAAATTCTCATCAACCTCATTCCTTATTCTCAGACCTCCGATTTGTTCATGTTAACAATTATTACTCAAGAAACACAATTCAATCTTTTCTAATAAGCAATCTCAAAACGTAATCCTTTTCTTAATAATAACTCGAATAAAAATTATAAAAAAAAAATTTTTTTAAAAGAAAATCTAAAATTTACTAAACTCCACCTTCATTCAAAGCCTCGTATGTTCATAAAACTTTCAGCAGCTTTCTCTCTAAAACTTGACTTTTGCCACCCTTCACAGGGTCAAACCACAACCTAAATACCGTCTTAGTCATTCAATCATTCCTAGTTATAAATCATGTGTTTCATAAAACAAGTTTCCAACATTGAATCGTTTCACAAAACAACAACTTAAATCAAACTGTTTAAAATCATAATCATGAGACATTCTCAACCAATCATTCATTAATTCACAAACCTCACCATCAATTCTCAACACTCAAACAATCATGTGTTCATTTTATCACTTACTAGATGTCAGGCATGCCAAACCTATAGATTCATTTATTTCTTTTATACACACTTGTGTACTAATAGGAACAAATTGTGATTTCTGCATAATGGCATTCATTTCGTTTTTTTCCTCCCTGGTAATGGTGCCAAACACTTGGTGCATGATACATGGTCAAAATAATTCACAACTTTGCGCACACTAACGAATGCACTGGGTATCCAAGAATCAAACCTTCGGTGAGTAAGGGTCCGATCCCACGGAGATTGTTGGTATGAAGCAAGCTAGTGTCACCTTGTAAATGCTCAGTTAGGCGGATAATAATGGTTATTATTGGTTTTTGAAAATATAATAATAAAACATACAAATAAAGTGAAATACTTATTAGATCATCGAAGGGATTTTCAGATAGGCGTATGAAGATGCTGTGCTCCTTCTGAGGTCTCTGCTTTCCTACTGCTTCTCCTCAATCCTTCTCACTCCTTCCGTATTGGGACAGTAGCTGGTATGTGAGTGGTGGGGCATTCTGTGATGGCAGCTCGTAAGTTCTGTTTATGTCTGGCTAGCATCGCCAGCTAGCCCGTCCGGGGCTGATCAGGTGAGATGAAATGTGTCCAATAGCTTGTCGACCTCGGGAGGCGACGGTTCACCCTTCATTCGTGTCGGTGTCTCGTTCGATTGGGGGTCGGATATTGATGCCAATTGGGATTCCCCTTTTGTATCGTTGTGTCATCGCTTCGTCTGAGATTGTCTATATGCTGTTGGGGGAATCTTTTGTAAACAAGCCTCTTTGTCAGACTGGGCTAGGGTCATTGCAATTTTTGGAAAGTCGTACTCGGTGAAAATAGATGGGAGCGGAATAGCCCGAACACGATCTCAAGCTCATTCATACGACTGAGAGGAAATCTCGGTCGCGGTTAAGGTCATGAATCCTAAGGCACATCTAAATTTCTAGCTTATTGACCGCTGATAGGGTATCTGTGTGTTGACTATGCGAGATTGAGTCTCGACGAAAGGTAGAGGATGAAGATGGCCGGGTGCATAATGGGCTAACGAAATGTGGATGTGGTGGTTCTAGGTCAACGTAGCTCGGATTTCAACTGGGTAAGGTGAGGAATGAGGGGTATCAGTGGGTCAGCGAGGATCAGTCACATGGTGGCGCATGTTTCATGGTGAGTGCAACAAATTGTGCCTTGCATAGTTAGAAAATAGATGGAATGAATACATGTGCTTAGACTGGGTGGACGTAATAGTAGTGACAAAGCGGTTCATAGCCAGTTAGAAACTCGACTGGAGCTAACAGGGAGGAGCTTCCACGCCTTTAATGTTTATCTTGGGTTGATGTTAGAGACTCCACCTTTGTAAACATAGTCATTGAAGGTTTAAGAGGGGAGGTAGTGAGGTCCAGGGCATGGACCTGGAGGATGTGGTACCGAATTCTCCTGAATTATTACGTTTAGATTGACGGATGGTCCAAAGATAGTATATCAGCAGGTGAGGTCTAATACAGCGATTGAATATAGTGGATGTCTCTATATACTATCTTAGGTTCGTAGCTACTTAGGCGGTGTTACATGAGTAAAGTAGGGTTGGATGCAGGAAAACGTTTGCCATTATCGGAGGCATCGAAACATTGTGTCGTGCTTGGGCTTGAGGCTGTTTGAGCTTGTACACGGTGCGAGAGAAATAGTCTTTGTGGAAAAGGTCAGTGTGAAGGGCACAGCGAGAAGTTGTAAGGGATGAGTTTTTGCCACGTTAGCAAAGTCATGTGGTCCTCGTGAGCGTGTATTCTGGCGTTTGACTTGCACGATAATGCAGCTCAATGAGACTGCAGTTGTTAGAACTCGCTCAGTATTTGTCGGCATTCAGGAATGTGGACTGAAATGGAGTATTCAGCGAGTAGTCTAAGAAGTGATGATTGCATGGGTGAAAGCTTCTGGATGTCTCACTTTATCTCTCTTCTAACATTGGCTTTAATGTTATATATTTATGGTAAGCGTACGTCTGCCATTTGTGAGTGTAATAATCGGTTTAGTCAGAAAATCTTTTTTTTTCTCCAAGTCGGCAGGGTACAGGCTGGACTTCCTCTTAGAAGGATCATTAAAGCATCAGCAGTTTCTTTTTGTTAGGACATTTTGATCGTGAGGTCGTTTGCTCAGGTCCTGCAATTTGTGTTAGCCATTTGAAATATAGTGAAAAGACAGAAACTACAATCGTTCATGAGTAGAAGTGGCTCAGAACAACTTGTAGAATTAGCATTATATATGACTAATGATGAATATTCCTCAACATCAAATGTGCTAGAATAGGCGTAGATAAGAACGGACTATTGACTGTCAAATATTAATTCACTTCCAAAAGACTGTAATAATAATTTTTGCAGTATCGCTAGTTATACAACGAACAATCAGACTTGAATGATATAGTGCTTGATACCGCCAAGTCATAACATAAAAATCTAAGATGGATATAAAGAAGAGAATTATAACTCATAAGCTCAAATAGTCAAATGGTGATAGTTTGGTAGTCCTTAGGTGAGTGAGTTTTGAGTACGATTCGGGTTTGTACTGCTTTAAATTTTGCTTCTGCACAGTCTTGGTGGTTGCATCTTGTCATAGTGTATCCTTTTGTTAAGTTGACCTTATGGTCTGAGTTGAGTCATCTGTATAGGTAAGCTAGATAGGTATTTCATAATTTTTGTTTGTTATGATGATTTCTCGCTAGTTATAGTTTGTTTTGATGGTTCTGTTGAACGCTGGCTTGTTCGGAGCTTGTTTTATATGGTGGGTCTTGGGCGTTGCGGCTATAGCATTGTATTGGTTTGTGTCACCTCGATGAGTTTTATAATCTTGGACCGTGATTACATTTGGATGCCATAGCGCGTCAGTTGTATTGCGTGTGAGTTCTGGGTGATTCCTTTGGTTTCGCGGAGTTTGTTGGCGCAAGTTCGATCTTTTGGGTAAAGTCCGCTGCGCTTTAGAGGTGTCCAGGAGCTTTTGGGGACACAACGGTTTTCTTTACTGATATTCGCTTTGGATACTGACCTGGGTTGAACTTCTAGGCTCAGTTGGCATCAGATGGCGTTGTTCGTAGTCTGTTGGGACACGTGGCTGAAGACCTACAGGTTGAGGATTTTGAATTTTGAGTTAGATATTGAGAAGAGTAATTGGCTTCTAGGAGGAGCATGCTTAAATGTTTACGAGCGATGCCTATGAGAGTTTTGTATCGTAGTAAGGGGTGGACTTGGGGAGCCTCCTCTTAGCGGTTTGTGTGGCAGATTTGGGCTTTATTTATTAGTTAATGATTGCAATTGGCTTTTGGTATGTATGTTTTACGCCTAGAGATTGGCTCTTGTAGTGTTTTGGATGGGCTGTTGGGCAGATTTGCTGCTGGCTGTGTTCTTGCTAGTTATTTTTTATATTTTTTGTCAACTTTTGCCTGTTTTTTCACTGCTTTTTTAGGTCTGGGGAGATTTCTATAAGATCAAGATATTTGCACTGTATTTTGATGGGTTTGGCGGTGTTGGATTGGTTGGGTCGAAATGGATGTGAGGCATTTGATCTGTGATCTTTGTGATCTAATGTCGTTCTTGGTTGGCATAATGGGCATATGCTGGATGTGTTAACCACGTTGCGAATGATTGAAGCACAGGACATGAGATACGAGTGAGCATAAGTGGTCGTACATAGTCGTCATCGAGGGTCAAGTTGGAGAAATAGAAGCATAGGAATGTGATTTGTCGAACCTGATTGCAATTTAAGGGAGAGAAAGATAGATAGGATTAGTCGCGGTAGATATCAGGGGATAGAGATGGCTGAGAATTCGAGTAGGTCATCTTCATATGTTGTTCTGTGTTGTGTATTGATTAAATAAAATTTTTTTTTTTTTTTTTTTTTTATAGGATGAAAGAGAGATTTTCAGGATGTGGATTTGGAATTACGTTGCAATAATGATTGATGGGACTTTGAAGTACATTAGAAGTTGATAGCATATGAAATTACTTATTGTTTATATAGTGTGTGAGAAGGTGCAGTAATAGGATGGGGTTAGATCAGTGGTAGGATACTATCTCAGCGGATGGCTTGGGAGGGAAGCAGTTGTGGGTAGAGAGCTCGGGTAAAATGCTTAGAGGGACTGCGAAGTTAGCATGAGTTCTGTGTAGAAATGGGCGGTTTGATCCGTGGCAGAAGAGCATGATACTAGTAACCCGACCAACGGGCAAGGAGGCTTAGAAGGAGAATTGTGAAGAAGTACGTCCAACATGACGTCACGGAGTGAAATCGGGCATGCATCCAGAGTCGTCTGCGCATGGAAGCTCGTCGCGCCACACTGTGCTCCGGTGTGTGACTTGGGCTGGATCAGCAGGGTAGTTGAGGCTACCGTGGCGTGTGCGGGGGGTGGTTGCGGGCTCTTGTACTATTAAGCTATGAAGATGACCATGATGTAGATTTGAGTGCATTTGGTACTAGCTTTCGGGGTAGCATCTTGACTTGTTAAGTGTTTGGACTGGGCTCTATGTGCTTGCTTGAGGTCGTCTCTATATTGTGTGGGCATGTAGGGGATGGAATAGGGAACTGTAGTTCTTCTGTAAGATGTTTCGCTTTGTGACCTTTAATTGTATCCAATTTGTTGAGGTCAAGCTTTCGTAGAGGTAAGTTAATGGTTTTTGGTTGTATTGCCCGAAGTGGTTGTGGGCGAGAGTTGCTCCGCGTGGGTTTCGGGATTTGCTTGGTGATGAGCTTCCTCATGCGTCTTGAGAGGGTCCATTGAGATGGAGCGCTTCTATGGTTTGTTGCTCTCATCCTTCTCTTTATGTGATTGGTTCTTAATCTTCTCTCTCTATCGGGGTAGTCTGGTCTTCTATGAAATATTCCAGCTGAGTAACATAGGTGTATGGTGATGATTATGGATGGAAATAGCTGGCCTTGTCTATTTGTGGAGGTTTTCAGCTAATATTTGTAGAATGCAGGGAGTATTACATCATGATTCTTTCTATACTTTCCTTCTCTCCATTTTATGATGTCTATAAATGGTATAGTGAGGCAGAGCCGACCGGCACAAGTTACTTCGGACTTCGGGTGCTTATAGTTGCCTTGGGACGATAGAGTGAGACTGAACGTGGTTGGAGGAACTTGAACATGACCAAACCATTCTCTAGCTCACAAGCTTGAGGTGAAGTGCTTGCTTATTGAGATTGCGTTGCATTGCCTGTTGGATGTGCTGTGGTGCTTTCTTATAGGTTCACTTTGTGCATCCTTCAGAGCGCGCATTGTGTTCGCATTAGTAGATGCTCATGAATTTGCGTTGGGTCAATGGTGGTAGCTCACTGTGTTGATAGTCAAAGGGTTGGAGCCGTCAGATCCTGTGTGTGTAGAAGTGGTTGGTTATGTATTCCTTGACATCAGAGGGGTCAGATGCTTCATTAGTGACCAGGGTATATGTATGCTTAGCGTTGAGTGGCGTGATACAGCGAGATTTTGCTTTTATCGACTTATAAAATTTCTAAGTTATTTCCGCCCGTATACATGTGTTGTCAGATGTATGTGTTCTTTGTGATCAGGTGTCATCACGCTTTTGCTGATGGGTTCCTAGTTTGTATTGACTGTCTTTAATATTAGAGGGTTATAAGGTGTTAGGAATTTTATGGCGACTTAGCGATAGTTCAGGTTATTTGGGCAGAGTCCTTGTTGATATAGTTATCGTTATAGGTCGCATATAACTTCTCTGGGCAGCCCGTCTTTCGTGTTTGTGGTAGGATACTATTGTTCTAGATCTCTAAGGATAACCGGTTCAAGTCTGGTTGGAGATGTTGTTTCTATCTTCTCTGATGTGGTAGAATGGGTTTGGTCTCGGGATTATAACCTTCTCTCTGTGTCATATCACATTTAAACGGTGCTAACGTTAGTGTGTGGAAGTTGATATGTTTTGGGTGTTGAGTTATTTGTAGATGGAAGTTAGCGATACTTCTCGGGTTTTAGTGTGGTGGACATAGGAGATTTGCGATCTTACTTGTGATTTAAGTCTAGTGTTCTCGTTGGGTGTGGGTTAGGGTATACTGCTTCCGCGCAGTATGGGAAATGTAGTGGGTATCACTGTGTATGGTTAATCAGCGTATGTAAGCAGGTGTGTGGGAACTGTAACTGAGTAGTTTTGGGGTATACTTTGGTGTGTGTCATGCTTATATGGCATGGTCTGGTGAATAACTTATTAAGATGGAAAGTGTACTCATGAACACTTTGAGATTCGAGCTAGGAGGTGATGAGATTTATGGGTGTAAAATTAATTATATTTATTCGGCTGTGGGACGAAGAGAAGAGGGCGGTCTCTCGTGGAGATGTAATAAGGGGATGGATATGATGGAGTTGAGGCATGGAGGTGGGACGTAGACGTTGTGTAGAGGCTTGTGCTCTGATGAGCAAGGGTAGCTTGTGGGGCAACAACGCTAGAACTAATGGGTGTAGCTAATTCATGTAGCTGGAGTAAGGTTATGCGGTTTAGTTGAGGAGGGTAAAAATTAAGGAGATTGGTGGAACAGTGAAGATTTAAGTTCTTAGGTGGTATATTTGAGTGGGTGCGAAGAGCAAGTAGGTTTTGATGACTTAAAATTGTAATGAGTGGTGGTTGAAGAGTTTTGCGGATGTGAGGTTGTTTCAAGATGTAAAGTAGTAGAGGGAAGATACAATAAATAAAAAAAAAAATTTAGGTTATTATAGGGAAGGTGTGCTCGAATCAGATGACTAAGAGTATAAGAATTGTTTTGTGGTTCGCAATAGGTGAGAAAGATTTTAATGTTTTTTGATTTAAGATGGAAACCTTGATAGGGTAAGAACATGTGTGGCCGAGGTATTGAGGAAAGACTAGAGAGGGTTAGAGTTCGGAAACAATGGGGTATGAAATTTAGGCTTGAATTGTAGTTTAGGGTTATATCTTGTATATGTAGATGGAGATGTTATTATGTGTTTGATGATGTTGGAAATGGATGGAATGGACTTGATTGTGGAAGGTTGGCAAATTCTGAGAAGGCATATCAAAGATTCGAGAAATTTTCGAGGGGCTCGAATTTTTGTTAGGGGTGTTAGGCATTAAATCTGAGTATGAGGTGTAGTGATAGATTACGATAGTTTGTTATTTTGAGAGACTAGAAAATCAATTGTTAGTATGTTCATGAAGTTAGAATAATGTAGTGTGAAGCATTATGAGTTTTTGAGCGCTAATTTTTGAAGAAATTGTTGTGACCATGTAAGAGATTAAATTGAGTTGCGGACTAGTTTTGAGGCAGATCTTGGGAATGGGCCAAGCGAGTGCTATGACTAACATTTATATGTAGTAACTCAGATTCTTCCTCAAACACTTGTAGTTGTGGGGTGGTTCAGGCGTCATTTGCGGTCGGGGGTGCTGTGGTATACGCATGGTAGTGTTGGGGTGCGTATTCGTTAGAAGTGATCGGGGACGGGCGACAGCTGTGGCTTTCGTAGCGTTGAGGGACGTGCGTTGGGACAGGGTGCGGAATGCGTGTGATGGGTATAGAGACTGGGTAGGTGGGGTCGCGCGGCTGTTCTCGTGGAGATTAGTGTATGTTACAGAGCGATATGTATTGGTTGCCATTAATTTAGAGATTGTGCGCGGTGGTCAGAGGGTGCGTACTGGGTGAGATTTGTAGCGACTGATGTGGTAGGTGGGCTGTGGGTTAGAAGTCTATTGAGGGTGCGGTGAAGTCGTTGCCGTCTTCGAAGGAATAGTTTCTTTGGACGTGTGTATAATAGTCTAGGATATGGTCATGAGATTATAGTAGGGCGTTAGATTGGTAAGGGAAGCCCTTTCTTTTCATAGGGCAAATCGTGTTCGAGGGTAGTTGTCGTTCGATTGGCGTTTGAGCACAGTTCGAGGGTGGTGGTATCAGATCAGGTAGAGCGAGTATGTCGCGCTTTGGAATTCGAGAATTGTAAGGGTGTTAGTCGTAGGAAAAGGGGTTAGTGGATATAGAGAGGCGGTTCTGAGTGAGGTCTTGAGTCGTCATATGGTGTTGTGTGGTGGGCGCGTATCGATGGGTTGTGTTGGCTGCAAGAACTAAGATGGATAAACAAGAAATGGTGCTGAGGTTGGAACAGGCCACTGAGCAATCTTTGGAGGGAATAGATTGGTTGGTTCGATGGAGGGAGCAGCGGCTGTTGCGTGTGTGATTGGTGGCGTAGTCTAGGCCATGTGAGGGGAATGCGAGGAAGGAGAATAGAACAGATACCAAGAGTAGATAGAGTGTTGGTTGAGTGGTTAACTGATGATCTCGCTGTTGGAAGGTAAGATTTGGTACTTGGGTGAGGGCTTGAGTGAGGGTACTTGAGGAACATGATTGGGTTTCTGTTCCTTGGTGGTGCGTGGCAGGTAAGAGGTTAGAAAATAGCTGGTTGAACGGTGTTCGAGTGTGGTACGGCTGTTATGTTTTATTATTGAGGTGTGAAGTGGTATTGGGCGAACCTTCTGATATTGAGGTGAGTATTGTTGTGAAGGGTCTAGGGATGTGTGATATTTTAGTTGATTGGAGGTTTGCTGTTTCGGCTTCAATGGGTAGTTTCGGAGGATGAAATCCGGGTGATTTAGCTTGAGAAGGATCTGACATTGTGGTAGGGATCGAGTATGGAGGTGATTGGTTGGAAGAGGAGAGGTTGTAGGTTCGAGTGTTCCCAGCTTCAGAAGGGATCAGTCCGAAGGTAGTGACGAGTGATCCGTCGGGATTAGAATTTTTTTTCGGTGGAGAGTGAATAACTTGTTGCAGTATAGGTTCCCGAAATTGATCTTGTTTTTGGTGTGATCCGGGGATCGACAATTGTGTTTGTTGGACACCTGTTATTCGAAGTTTGGATCTCATGATATATCCAGTGGTTTGCTTGGATGATTCTCATTAAGAAGGCCCAACTACCGTCCTATAAGCGGAGTCCGATATTAAGCACTAGTGGGATAACCTTGTGCATATGTGACTCTTTGAAGCTTAATCAATAATCGAGGCCTAGTGTTTACAAGCACTAGCCGGACTAAACAGTCATGCTCAGTGGTGCGCTTACTTACGACGGCAGGAGCCAGGGGATCGCCTTAGATTGTGGCTGGGGGTGGTTGGCCTGTATATCAAGCAAGCCATTCAAGGTGGGAGGTATAAGGTAGAGTAATAAGTTTTACCACCAAATGAAAGATTAGATTGGGGGAAACTTAGTGGAGGATTTTCAATGAGGGTCTTGGACATAAGAGAATTACCACTCCGTCGTATTGTCTTCGTAGGGGAGAGGCGGTAGGGTCGGCGAGCGCGAGGGGGGTGAGGTGGACCAGGTTCTTTCAGAGAAGCTTACTCTTGCTAGAGACCTATGGTTCAGTGTCAAGCTAGTCGTATCAAATTGTCTCTAGGCTGTTCCATGGGATGAAGATCATAATAGGTTGAGTGATCTGCTCAATCGAATTCCAAGTCCAATGGGGAGGGATTCATCAAGCTCAAGGGGGAGAGGGGTAGAAGGGGGAAGGATCATATGTTGGAGTGTGGAAGTTATCATAGGAGATGAGGGAGGCTTGTTGCTTGCCCAGTTCTTGGGGGCAATTTGTCAATCATTTATAGGCTTAGTGGCTTGTGCCTACCTCGTTAAGCGACTATTCGAAACCTCCATGCAGAGAAGGCTCTTGCAAATGGATTGGGGATTTCTTTTGCCTCAACATCTGCCTAATTTACTACTGTCCCTTTGGTCCAATTTATCTCTACTTCTCTCTTTTAGAGATCCTTGCTTTACTCCCTCCTCACCTTGACTTCATTCTTTCCCGTCTCTCAACTCTCTCCACATTTCAATGGTGTTCGGAGTGGGTGTTAAGGACAAGTGATGGCGGAATGTGATTGTAGGGTTCGTGTTGAAAAAATTTCGAAGAAGTAATTGAAGGGTGTCTTTATAGGGGTTATGGTGGGAGGGTGGCAGAGGGCATATTAGGTCTAGTGTCCCCTTAGTATTGGGTGTTTGGATGTGCCTGGTGGAAATTGGGGTGAGTTTTAAGGGAGAATATATGTATTAATAGGGAATCGTGGGTGCAATGTTGACTGTCTTTAACCCAGCCTGTAACACTCCGCCTTATCATAATTTATAGAAGGGGTTTGTGCACGAGTAGTAGCAAGAATTAAAAATAAGCTGGGGAGTATGGAATCTCAGTCGTCTCACTAGGGAGAGTTGCAAGGCAGGGATGTGGGGCTTAGATTGGTTGGTCGGATCAGAACGGGGTGGTTGTGTCAAGAAATGGGGTTGATGTTGATAAACAAGAACTTTAAAACTGTAAGAGAATTTTATTTTAAGGTTTTCAGAGATAAGACGGCCTTGACTGGCGGTTGTTAGATTTAGTTGAGAAGCCCTAGTTTTCTTGTTTGAAAATAGGCTCTCAACAGAAATGGTAAATTGGAAGTTACGTCTGCTTGTTTAACCGCGCGATTTCTTAGGAAAAGGAAAGTCAAGCAAAGTTGGAAATGTTTTCCTAGTCATAATAGATTCTCTAGATCCTCTCTTGGGAAGGGACTGAGTTAATTGATAGAGGGTGGATTCAACAATGAAACCCATATATACTTTAGGCTTGTGTCGTTGGTTTTGAGTGTTGATCTGGGGAAATGGTCTTTTTGGCTGAACGCGGTGTCATTTCTTGTTGTCGAATCATCCCTACCGTCATAGGTACTACTTCATTCATCATAAACTAATAGGCTGGTAAATGTCACCGAATGTAATGGTGGATAAAATGAAAGATAAATCATGATAATTAATAAATTTTTTTTTTTTTTTATTATTAAATAAAAATGTCACTTATAATTAGTAACTTGTTGATAATGCCCAATAGATCAATACATAAGTAGGGATTAATGAGATTGGGAATCGAAAACAAAGATGTAAAAAGTAAATTTAAACAAAAACTACAGAATGGACATTAGGTTAACCTAGAGGAATGGGTTAGACCTCTCTCGGCAAAAGAGCTAAAGTACCGAAAATCTTTTCGACTAATGCTCAGGATATGGTACATGCTCATGCCAACGAAGGAAGTGTGGTAAGTGAAAAATCGCAGTGGGTGGCTGTATATATTCCAGAGCTAATAAAAACGCTAAGAGGGTAATGGTGAGCTTTGGCTCGGAGTGAGAGAAGTGGACACAGATTGTTTGTTTAACACTTGGTTTATGGAGAAAAGTTCCTGAGCTCTATTTGCAAGGGAGATATATCTCCGGAGCCGGGAAAAAGACGTGGAGGGTAGATAGCAATAGGGACCCAGAGCAATATCATTTCTGGGTAGTCGCAGCTGATGACGTTCTCTGAAAATTCTTGCGAGAGGCTCGCTTGCACGTATTGCAGCCTAGGGGTCCATAGTAAATCGTGTATCACATTCATTCATCTTATTTGTCAACGCTCCCGTAGGGGCGAAAGATCCACAGAGATTAAGTAATGTCACATACAATCAGGTTAATAGCAGCAAGGAATTGGTTTCTTATTTCGTTCATATCTTTCAATACCATGGGGCGGGAAGGGGTGATCAGCGTAGTGTTCATATCTTCCATGAGGAGAGGAAGCCTTATGAAGCTACGCTATCTCAATTAATATATATAATACGTAATAGTAATTAGCAAAGTATTTAGCAGGTCGTTGATATATCTAGTTATTTTCTATCAACTTAGTCATAACAAGTGGGTCTGACGATTTGTATTTTCATGACTCAAGATTGGCTAATTACTCTTTTCGGCCAAGCGCTACGAGCTCTCATGTCTTAAGATGCTAGGTGCGCCAAATCTTCAGCTGTTTGTCAACACACTTGGCTAAGTTGTTATTGGGGAAAATGATCCTTCTTGTATCAGCAGGCTAGTACATCGGCTACGCATGCACCTGTGTACGACTTAGGGAGCACCTGAAGTAAATGCTAACAACTCACTTGCGATTCATGATGACCAGATAAACATCAAATTCATTTACTTGTATTCCCTATTTAAAGTGATCAAATACAATATTTAGTGTCATTGTGACACATCATTAACCTTCGCAGCAGCATTCATTACCGGTAAAAACTCATATACACTTAATAGAATCACGTAGAAGCACATCGAAAGACGTTAAGCCTAGAGAATTCGTTAAGGCATCGATGGAAATAAGGGGTTTAAATAACTATACATTCAAAGATCTATCCAAAGGGAAGTAATAGGAATTTGACTCATAGTTCATGAATAATATATTTTGAAAGGAATAATAGCAGATGCAATCCTAATTGGATAGAAATACTAGTGGGTAAAGAGTCCATGATAGAATCCACACAGATTAAACACATTGGTAAAAACCATAAAATAGTTGATGTGTATCAAAACCTCCCATCACTTGACATAAGCATGATCTCTCACTGCTTAGTTGAGGAGATAAGAATAAATGGTGCGTTAAGGACAGGAAGAACAATGGGATAAACGCTCATGGGCAATGCAATAGCAACCTGTTACTATGTGTACTATACACTATTCTCTGATTACTTGTCCAATTCGATTAAGAACTCTAATAAATGTCTCTCAAATCTAATGACCAAAACTAGCAAGCTCCACTAATTTCATCAAGTTCTATCCAGTAGAGCACTAGATACAAAATGAAGAGGTATGGCTCATCGAAAGCCAGGGACGACTCAACAATTTTAAGGCTCTTGTGGCAGCTCCACTGATGATAGTTTATGTCTGTCTATTCTAGATATCTCGTCAGTGTATCGAGGGTCAATTACTCTATATTGTTCTTAATCAATGGTCCCTAAATTGTTGTGTCCTTCCTCCTAACCAAATCAACAGACATTCGTAATATACATGTTGCACATATGAGGTTCTGTCTTTTCAAGGTTCGTATAGGGCATTGGTAAAGGTAAGGATTAATAGTGATTGTCGATGTAATCGTTTAAGCTTAGTGTAATGTGAGGAATTATTCTGAGTTAACGGTCGAATCCTCTAACATAAGCTAGTTGATTTTGGCTTCTATGACGTATGGAGTGGTCGTACTACCTGATAGGTTCAGGATTGGTCTCTTTTCTACTATCTCGGGGCATATCTCCGGGTGTCGCATCAATGTTATTTCTTAATTTTTTGCTTATCTACTTCTGCAGTTTAACCTTTGGCAGGATGC
The DNA here is from genome assembly GCA_003063285.2 of Arachis monticola. Taxonomy (NCBI): domain Eukaryota; kingdom Viridiplantae; phylum Streptophyta; class Magnoliopsida; order Fabales; family Fabaceae; genus Arachis; species Arachis monticola. The sequence continues at coordinate 20,977 of QBTX01001366.1, forward strand.
TCTGAACGGTCAACCTGGTTACGGGCGGTAAATATTGTTGTGTCCGCCTTAGTTTATTTTTTCGTAATATATAATAGGCGAACTTTTTCTATCAAATAATAGCTTATTCATGCACATGGATGTTTTGATTGGCTTTCATAGTTTCAGGCATGAGTAGCGTTTTGTTTGTGGACCAGACAAAATTTTCTTCGTTTCCTATTGATCGACGTTACGGTGAGTGACTATATCCCTTCATTTATTCTTTTGTTCTCGCACAATTTCCATATTGACTTAGCACTTATTCCAGCAAATTTATCTTAAGCTTATTGGCTTTCTTAATAGTTAGAGATTCAAAATTGATTAAAAAAAATTATTAGTGTTACATTGTCTTGCTTCTGTCTAGGGTTAGTATGTTTGTGGTGAGTTAATTATTATGCTATAATGAGATTTTTTTATTAAGTTTTAAAAAATTTAATGTCATTTCAGTTTTTATTGGGTTTATTTTATGTCTTCATTTGGATAATGTCCGACTAAATAATTATATGGCCTCAATATCATATGCGCAGCATCTAAATAATATTCCAAATTATGGGAGACATATAAGATTGGCACAAAATTATGGTTACATCATAGGAAGATAACACACAAAGACTATCTCACGGAAACTAATCATGGTTTGGGAATAAAGATTGTGAAGCCATTTGTCTAAAAAGGCTATTCTCACAGTCGTCTGTGTGTTTCTTTTAGCGGGTATTTACAAATAATATCGTCTAGGGCTCAACATAACAGATTGTTTCAGCAAATTTCATCTTAAGGCATAAGAAGTTTTTTATTAAAGAGGATGGCGGAGTGATTTTTCGACTCCATGTAAATTGATTTAGAAGTTGGTAAAGATAATTAGTTTGGGGTGCTTCTCGGATTCGATAAGTAAACTACGCTCGCCAACCTAATCTATTTATTAGCACATAGGTATTTTAAACTCTATCTAATATATTTAGGAAGAATAGCAAGAAAATACTATTCTCAACCATCCTAATTTCATCTGGCTGTGCTTTCTTTAGGAGGACATAAGGTTTTCCGCTCCAGAGAATTCAGAGTACTGACTGACTTAAGACATCATAAAAGGAGAGTTCTGCACACTGTCGAGCGGTGCATCCTTGTTCATTTGAAATGTGGTGTGGTGGTGGCAGTAGTATCACCAGTTAAACGGTACATAGTTGGGCTCTCTGTGTTCTAGTGAAATGAAAGGCTGGGCTTTCACGGATGATGGTCGCACTCGACTCTCGCGCTCTCTGCGCTCATATTGAGTCATTCTTGGAGTCGGGTGCATTGACGTAAAGTTAGTTTCCTTGAGGGTGTTTTCGAAAGGTAAGAGGCAAGGTCGTGGTCTCGAACGATCGCTGGCCACTTAGCTGGGATTGATTATGAGAGGCTTTTTGATCTTATCTAGGATTCATTCTCTGTGAGTGGCGGATGGATCGGCTTCTTGATGTATTGAGCGGTCTGGGATGGTGCTCGGCTGTAGTGCTGAATAGACTAGTGTATATTTGACGGTGTGAAGCTGACTGGTGTTCATTTTGGCGCTCACACTCGTCTTTTCTTTTGTGGTGGGTGCATGTGAATAGGGGCTCGGTAAGTGTGGGACAAGGGATTTGTGGCGGTAAAGACGAATTTTCTTCCCTGAGTAGTAGTGGGAGGGGTCATAAAGCATTGGTATGGGGGCGGGTCGGGAAGAGGATGGGCTTTGGTGGCTCAATCAGAGGTGGTGATTTGGCAGCATTACATCTGCTCCGAAACTAGCTTGAGTTTATAAGAGGACTTAGGAGCACCATACTGGTCGTGGGGAAATGTGTAGAGATTGCTCCGCGAATTTGCACTGTTCCTATAGCATTCAGGAATGTCTTGGTAAGGATTAAAAAGAAGGCTGGGATCTGCTTGAGGGATTATGCACTGCGGAGTAGGAGGGTAGGGGAAATACGGTCTATTGATCTGCGTGTTTTCGAAGGTAGAGACTCATGAGTAACATGATGTGAAGTTAACGTAATGGGAAATAATAAATACTGTTGGCCATTCGTGGACGGGCTGAGCCGTGATGGGTAAGTGCGGAGTTTCGAGGCCTGTCCTTAAAGACGGGTTAACGAATGTAGTAAGCGATAAGATAACTTCTGCTGGCAGGACTTTTGGCGGTATACTCTGCATGAGGACTGTCGCCAAGTGTTAAGGTTTGGTGTGCCGTCGGCGCTCTTGTGGAGAATTTATATGCTGTGAGTGTTCTGTATGAGGCGTTCATCGAATCTTCTTTTGGAGGAGAAAGGTGTGTAAGTATCGGAGTCGTTTGCGCCCTTGGTGTAGGGTGGACCTGCATTTGTCAGCTGTAGACTAGTGGGCTTCTGGCGTAAATTAAGGGGTGTGGTACTGGCGGATGGATGTTTGGGCAGGTTGGTTAAGGTTGGAAGTGAGTATGATCGTTCTACGGGATATCGCCTGGTGTAAGGAATTGGATTTATGACTGTGCTGTGGGCATTGGAGCTTGATGGTGAATTTTGTGGGCTGGGTTGGGGTCGGGTTTTGTAGGGTGGTAGCATTGCCTCTGATTTGGGTCATGTTGTTGGTGGCGGTTTAGAGTATGCTGTTGGGTTGGTCGGTTCACAAATTCAGAATAGTTGGAGGCGTGTCGCGAGTGGAAAGAGATGGGGTGAATTTTCGCACTCTATGTGTATGGTTCGGTATCCCGTATTAATATTTGGATATGGTGGTGGTGAGAATCTAAGTAAAGTGACTGGGGGACTAAGATAGGCTTAGAATGGTTGATGTTGCTTTGCATAAGTAGTGATTGGATTTATTGATGATGAGTAGTCATCAGTATTCATGTGGATCAGATGGATTGTATGGAGTAGCTTGGTGGTATGATTGTCCTTGTAGATAGATATGCTTGTGGGGTAGAAGGTAATAGTGCGTTGCGTTCGCGTCTATCGGTTGATATTTGTTGTTGCATACATGTCTCGATAACGCGTGGTTATAGAGATGGTTGATATCTGTGTTACTATTAATTCTCTGATTTATTTTGGGATTTTGGTGAGTTGGAATCTGGCTATGAGAACGTGAAGTCGTAGTATGTGGATCTGTGAATAGATGGTTTTGATGTCTCTGGCCTTAGGGCTGTAAAGTGGGTAATCTGCTGATCTTTCGATGTGATATTATGTCATATTTTGCGGGTTTATGTGTAACTGTGTGGTTTAGGGGGTATTGGGGCTTGAATGTTGATTTGATACATTTTGGATTGATATTCAAAGAAAGGTGAGTTGATTTTTGTGCATCTGGTTTGCTCTTTGTATTGTGTTTTTGGAGTGAGACGTTCAATAAAGGTTTGTCCTTTAATAGAGAGAAAGAATAGAGAGATGATGAGAGTTTGTATATATATTGGAGTATATTGTGGGCCTACTTCATGACGCGGGAGACAAATATCATGTAGGCGAACAGTACGGATGAATCTGCGATGTTAGTTGTACAATTTTTAGAAACTTGAGGGTTAATCAGGTTGACCTGTTTGGAAAGATCGGAGAATGTGTCCATAATTAAACATGGTCCTGACAACATGTGAAAAGAACAATAAAGGACGGATTCAAGAATACGGCGAAAGATAGCGATTGATGAAATGGGAAGGTGAAGTATTGCAAGTAAGGTCTACTTGTTGCGATGCGCGGCAGGGAGATGATAGTATGCGATAGGGATGTAAGCTATCTGACTTGCAGTTTAGCAACATCGAAGTCGACAGTTTTGTTTTTAATGCACAATTTTTTTTTTTTTTTGTGTATATATAATATATTGAGCAAGAGAATTCTGTGAAAAAGCAAGCATTGAATAGTAGATATGAGCAAGCTGATAGTGTTAGAGCGAAAAGCTGGCAGCGTGATGGCGCAGTACCCGAGGCTTTTCTTGTTCACAATCCGTATTGACGCATTGCATGATCAACACACGTGCTCAAAGCGTGAAAACTAGAGTGACACGATTGGACAGTGCAAGCGAACGCTTTGATTAAAGGTAGTAATTGCAAGAAATATTGTGAATCATCCACAATCATTAATGTCAAAGCTCTAATCTCCGCTCATCTATCGAGAAAAGAGTTAAAGATGAGCAGAACATACTGTGGCGGATGTAATGTGACTAAATGAGCAACGAAGAAAGCGCACGCGCGCAGAGAACATAAATGAGCTGCGATAAGTAGACGACTTGAGAAAAGGAATAGAAAAGTAAAGGGGGAAGAAGAAAAGAAAAACCTGGATAATAGTGGTGAGAGAGAAAAAAAAGTAGAAGGTGAGAATGAGGGAGGAAGGAAGAAGGGGGAGGAAAGAAATAAGAAGGGAAAAGAAAAAGTAGGATTTGGGGAAGAGAAAGATAAGATATTTGACAATTTAGGATAAGTTGTGCGGCGCAAGCGACGCGGACCCGTAAGTGACGCGTTCGCGCAAATGCGCATTAAGTGAATCGACGCGGATGCGTCGGTCACGCGGACGCGTGACACATGTTATGCTACTGGCACGAGGGCAGCCTCGCGCTCGCATAACTCTCTGTTCAAATTTTTATTTTTTCCAAATGTTGGGTGACGCGATCGCGTGGGTCACGCGATCGCGTGAGTGGCCATTAGAAGGATATGACGCGGACGCGTGAGCCATGCGTCCGCGTGGGAAGAATTTGTGCGTTCAGCACCGATCCATCACCACTCTAGCACAACTTTTGGTCGTGCACCCATTTTACGTTGAATCCCAGGGCACGCGGCCGCGTGAGTGATGCGGACGCGTGGGAGGCCAATGTTTGCACTTGACACGGATGCGTCAACGACGCGGTCGCGTGTAATGATATGTGCCAAGGGCACGCCTCCAGCCACGCTCTCGCGTGACGTTCTGTTCAATTTCCCTTTCTTCAAAATGCACTAGTGATGTGGACGCGTCAGCGACGCTTACGCGTCGCGTGCGTAAAAATTTTTTTTTTGAAAAATATTTACAATAACCAATAATAAGGCACACGTTTGCAATTCCCCGGCAATGGCGCCATTTTGAAGAACTGAAGATTGATGGTTTAGAAGTTATAGTAAACTCTCGTTGTAAGTATAGTTACTAAACCAAGCAATCAACCTTTCTTACAAACGTTTTGGTTGTCACAAGTAACAAACCCTTTTAAAATTGATAACCGAGTATTCAAACCTTGGGTCGTCTTCTCAAGGAATTGCAGGGAGGTATGTTCTTATTATTGGTTGTGAGTTTTGTAAATTGGGGTTTTGAAAGTGGGGAACAAGTAAATTAAGGGACAAATAAATAATTAACTATAAAATAAATTCTTGGCAAGATATGAAATTCAGAAGTCCTATCCTAGTTACTCCTATAAGAATGGAAGTTAATCCCACTTCGTTAACCTTTGCGTAAGCAAGGGAAAGTTCAGTGAACCAATTGGTTAGATTTCCCAAGTCCTACCGTATTGGGACAGTAGCTGGTATGTGAGTGGTGGGGCATTCTGTGATGGCAGCTCGTAAGTTCTGTTTATGTCTGGCTAGCATCGCCAGCTAGCCCGTCCGGGGCTGATCAGGTGAGATGAAATGTGTCCAATAGCTTGTCGACCTCGGGAGGCGACGGTTCACCCTTCATTCGTGTCGGTGTCTCGTTCGATTGGGGGTCGGATATTGATGCCAATTGGGATTCCCCTTTTGTATCGTTGTGTCATCGCTTCGTCTGAGATTGTCTATATGCTGTTGGGGGAATCTTTTGTAAACAAGCCTCTTTGTCAGACTGGGCTAGGGTCATTGCAATTTTTGGAAAGTCGTACTCGGTGAAAATAGATGGGAGCGGAATAGCCCGAACACGATCTCAAGCTCATTCATACGACTGAGAGGAAATCTCGGTCGCGGTTAAGGTCATGAATCCTAAGGCACATCTAAATTTCTAGCTTATTGACCGCTGATAGGGTATCTGTGTGTTGACTATGCGAGATTGAGTCTCGACGAAAGGTAGAGGATGAAGATGGCCGGGTGCATAATGGGCTAACGAAATGTGGATGTGGTGGTTCTAGGTCAACGTAGCTCGGATTTCAACTGGGTAAGGTGAGGAATGAGGGGTATCAGTGGGTCAGCGAGGATCAGTCACATGGTGGCGCATGTTTCATGGTGAGTGCAACAAATTGTGCCTTGCATAGTTAGAAAATAGATGGAATGAATACATGTGCTTAGACTGGGTGGACGTAATAGTAGTGACAAAGCGGTTCATAGCCAGTTAGAAACTCGACTGGAGCTAACAGGGAGGAGCTTCCACGCCTTTAATGTTTATCTTGGGTTGATGTTAGAGACTCCACCTTTGTAAACATAGTCATTGAAGGTTTAAGAGGGGAGGTAGTGAGGTCCAGGGCATGGACCTGGAGGATGTGGTACCGAATTCTCCTGAATTATTACGTTTAGATTGACGGATGGTCCAAAGATAGTATATCAGCAGGTGAGGTCTAATACAGCGATTGAATATAGTGGATGTCTCTATATACTATCTTAGGTTCGTAGCTACTTAGGCGGTGTTACATGAGTAAAGTAGGGTTGGATGCAGGAAAACGTTTGCCATTATCGGAGGCATCGAAACATTGTGTCGTGCTTGGGCTTGAGGCTGTTTGAGCTTGTACACGGTGCGAGAGAAATAGTCTTTGTGGAAAAGGTCAGTGTGAAGGGCACAGCGAGAAGTTGTAAGGGATGAGTTTTTGCCACGTTAGCAAAGTCATGTGGTCCTCGTGAGCGTGTATTCTGGCGTTTGACTTGCACGATAATGCAGCTCAATGAGACTGCAGTTGTTAGAACTCGCTCAGTATTTGTCGGCATTCAGGAATGTGGACTGAAATGGAGTATTCAGCGAGTAGTCTAAGAAGTGATGATTGCATGGGTGAAAGCTTCTGGATGTCTCACTTTATCTCTCTTCTAACATTGGCTTTAATGTTATATATTTATGGTAAGCGTACGTCTGCCATTTGTGAGTGTAATAATCGGTTTAGTCAGAAAATCTTTTTTTTTCTCCAAGTCGGCAGGGTACAGGCTGGACTTCCTCTTAGAAGGATCATTAAAGCATCAGCAGTTTCTTTTTGTTAGGACATTTTGATCGTGAGGTCGTTTGCTCAGGTCCTGCAATTTGTGTTAGCCATTTGAAATATAGTGAAAAGACAGAAACTACAATCGTTCATGAGTAGAAGTGGCTCAGAACAACTTGTAGAATTAGCATTATATATGACTAATGATGAATATTCCTCAACATCAAATGTGCTAGAATAGGCGTAGATAAGAACGGACTATTGACTGTCAAATATTAATTCACTTCCAAAAGACTGTAATAATAATTTTTGCAGTATCGCTAGTTATACAACGAACAATCAGACTTGAATGATATAGTGCTTGATACCGCCAAGTCATAACATAAAAATCTAAGATGGATATAAAGAAGAGAATTATAACTCATAAGCTCAAATAGTCAAATGGTGATAGTTTGGTAGTCCTTAGGTGAGTGAGTTTTGAGTACGATTCGGGTTTGTACTGCTTTAAATTTTGCTTCTGCACAGTCTTGGTGGTTGCATCTTGTCATAGTGTATCCTTTTGTTAAGTTGACCTTATGGTCTGAGTTGAGTCATCTGTATAGGTAAGCTAGATAGGTATTTCATAATTTTTGTTTGTTATGATGATTTCTCGCTAGTTATAGTTTGTTTTGATGGTTCTGTTGAACGCTGGCTTGTTCGGAGCTTGTTTTATATGGTGGGTCTTGGGCGTTGCGGCTATAGCATTGTATTGGTTTGTGTCACCTCGATGAGTTTTATAATCTTGGACCGTGATTACATTTGGATGCCATAGCGCGTCAGTTGTATTGCGTGTGAGTTCTGGGTGATTCCTTTGGTTTCGCGGAGTTTGTTGGCGCAAGTTCGATCTTTTGGGTAAAGTCCGCTGCGCTTTAGAGGTGTCCAGGAGCTTTTGGGGACACAACGGTTTTCTTTACTGATATTCGCTTTGGATACTGACCTGGGTTGAACTTCTAGGCTCAGTTGGCATCAGATGGCGTTGTTCGTAGTCTGTTGGGACACGTGGCTGAAGACCTACAGGTTGAGGATTTTGAATTTTGAGTTAGATATTGAGAAGAGTAATTGGCTTCTAGGAGGAGCATGCTTAAATGTTTACGAGCGATGCCTATGAGAGTTTTGTATCGTAGTAAGGGGTGGACTTGGGGAGCCTCCTCTTAGCGGTTTGTGTGGCAGATTTGGGCTTTATTTATTAGTTAATGATTGCAATTGGCTTTTGGTATGTATGTTTTACGCCTAGAGATTGGCTCTTGTAGTGTTTTGGATGGGCTGTTGGGCAGATTTGCTGCTGGCTGTGTTCTTGCTAGTTATTTTTTATATTTTTTGTCAACTTTTGCCTGTTTTTTCACTGCTTTTTTAGGTCTGGGGAGATTTCTATAAGATCAAGATATTTGCACTGTATTTTGATGGGTTTGGCGGTGTTGGATTGGTTGGGTCGAAATGGATGTGAGGCATTTGATCTGTGATCTTTGTGATCTAATGTCGTTCTTGGTTGGCATAATGGGCATATGCTGGATGTGTTAACCACGTTGCGAATGATTGAAGCACAGGACATGAGATACGAGTGAGCATAAGTGGTCGTACATAGTCGTCATCGAGGGTCAAGTTGGAGAAATAGAAGCATAGGAATGTGATTTGTCGAACCTGATTGCAATTTAAGGGAGAGAAAGATAGATAGGATTAGTCGCGGTAGATATCAGGGGATAGAGATGGCTGAGAATTCGAGTAGGTCATCTTCATATGTTGTTCTGTGTTGTGTATTGATTAAATAAAATTTTTTTTTTTTTTTTTTTTTTATAGGATGAAAGAGAGATTTTCAGGATGTGGATTTGGAATTACGTTGCAATAATGATTGATGGGACTTTGAAGTACATTAGAAGTTGATAGCATATGAAATTACTTATTGTTTATATAGTGTGTGAGAAGGTGCAGTAATAGGATGGGGTTAGATCAGTGGTAGGATACTATCTCAGCGGATGGCTTGGGAGGGAAGCAGTTGTGGGTAGAGAGCTCGGGTAAAATGCTTAGAGGGACTGCGAAGTTAGCATGAGTTCTGTGTAGAAATGGGCGGTTTGATCCGTGGCAGAAGAGCATGATACTAGTAACCCGACCAACGGGCAAGGAGGCTTAGAAGGAGAATTGTGAAGAAGTACGTCCAACATGACGTCACGGAGTGAAATCGGGCATGCATCCAGAGTCGTCTGCGCATGGAAGCTCGTCGCGCCACACTGTGCTCCGGTGTGTGACTTGGGCTGGATCAGCAGGGTAGTTGAGGCTACCGTGGCGTGTGCGGGGGGTGGTTGCGGGCTCTTGTACTATTAAGCTATGAAGATGACCATGATGTAGATTTGAGTGCATTTGGTACTAGCTTTCGGGGTAGCATCTTGACTTGTTAAGTGTTTGGACTGGGCTCTATGTGCTTGCTTGAGGTCGTCTCTATATTGTGTGGGCATGTAGGGGATGGAATAGGGAACTGTAGTTCTTCTGTAAGATGTTTCGCTTTGTGACCTTTAATTGTATCCAATTTGTTGAGGTCAAGCTTTCGTAGAGGTAAGTTAATGGTTTTTGGTTGTATTGCCCGAAGTGGTTGTGGGCGAGAGTTGCTCCGCGTGGGTTTCGGGATTTGCTTGGTGATGAGCTTCCTCATGCGTCTTGAGAGGGTCCATTGAGATGGAGCGCTTCTATGGTTTGTTGCTCTCATCCTTCTCTTTATGTGATTGGTTCTTAATCTTCTCTCTCTATCGGGGTAGTCTGGTCTTCTATGAAATATTCCAGCTGAGTAACATAGGTGTATGGTGATGATTATGGATGGAAATAGCTGGCCTTGTCTATTTGTGGAGGTTTTCAGCTAATATTTGTAGAATGCAGGGAGTATTACATCATGATTCTTTCTATACTTTCCTTCTCTCCATTTTATGATGTCTATAAATGGTATAGTGAGGCAGAGCCGACCGGCACAAGTTACTTCGGACTTCGGGTGCTTATAGTTGCCTTGGGACGATAGAGTGAGACTGAACGTGGTTGGAGGAACTTGAACATGACCAAACCATTCTCTAGCTCACAAGCTTGAGGTGAAGTGCTTGCTTATTGAGATTGCGTTGCATTGCCTGTTGGATGTGCTGTGGTGCTTTCTTATAGGTTCACTTTGTGCATCCTTCAGAGCGCGCATTGTGTTCGCATTAGTAGATGCTCATGAATTTGCGTTGGGTCAATGGTGGTAGCTCACTGTGTTGATAGTCAAAGGGTTGGAGCCGTCAGATCCTGTGTGTGTAGAAGTGGTTGGTTATGTATTCCTTGACATCAGAGGGGTCAGATGCTTCATTAGTGACCAGGGTATATGTATGCTTAGCGTTGAGTGGCGTGATACAGCGAGATTTTGCTTTTATCGACTTATAAAATTTCTAAGTTATTTCCGCCCGTATACATGTGTTGTCAGATGTATGTGTTCTTTGTGATCAGGTGTCATCACGCTTTTGCTGATGGGTTCCTAGTTTGTATTGACTGTCTTTAATATTAGAGGGTTATAAGGTGTTAGGAATTTTATGGCGACTTAGCGATAGTTCAGGTTATTTGGGCAGAGTCCTTGTTGATATAGTTATCGTTATAGGTCGCATATAACTTCTCTGGGCAGCCCGTCTTTCGTGTTTGTGGTAGGATACTATTGTTCTAGATCTCTAAGGATAACCGGTTCAAGTCTGGTTGGAGATGTTGTTTCTATCTTCTCTGATGTGGTAGAATGGGTTTGGTCTCGGGATTATAACCTTCTCTCTGTGTCATATCACATTTAAACGGTGCTAACGTTAGTGTGTGGAAGTTGATATGTTTTGGGTGTTGAGTTATTTGTAGATGGAAGTTAGCGATACTTCTCGGGTTTTAGTGTGGTGGACATAGGAGATTTGCGATCTTACTTGTGATTTAAGTCTAGTGTTCTCGTTGGGTGTGGGTTAGGGTATACTGCTTCCGCGCAGTATGGGAAATGTAGTGGGTATCACTGTGTATGGTTAATCAGCGTATGTAAGCAGGTGTGTGGGAACTGTAACTGAGTAGTTTTGGGGTATACTTTGGTGTGTGTCATGCTTATATGGCATGGTCTGGTGAATAACTTATTAAGATGGAAAGTGTACTCATGAACACTTTGAGATTCGAGCTAGGAGGTGATGAGATTTATGGGTGTAAAATTAATTATATTTATTCGGCTGTGGGACGAAGAGAAGAGGGCGGTCTCTCGTGGAGATGTAATAAGGGGATGGATATGATGGAGTTGAGGCATGGAGGTGGGACGTAGACGTTGTGTAGAGGCTTGTGCTCTGATGAGCAAGGGTAGCTTGTGGGGCAACAACGCTAGAACTAATGGGTGTAGCTAATTCATGTAGCTGGAGTAAGGTTATGCGGTTTAGTTGAGGAGGGTAAAAATTAAGGAGATTGGTGGAACAGTGAAGATTTAAGTTCTTAGGTGGTATATTTGAGTGGGTGCGAAGAGCAAGTAGGTTTTGATGACTTAAAATTGTAATGAGTGGTGGTTGAAGAGTTTTGCGGATGTGAGGTTGTTTCAAGATGTAAAGTAGTAGAGGGAAGATACAATAAATAAAAAAAAAAATTTAGGTTATTATAGGGAAGGTGTGCTCGAATCAGATGACTAAGAGTATAAGAATTGTTTTGTGGTTCGCAATAGGTGAGAAAGATTTTAATGTTTTTTGATTTAAGATGGAAACCTTGATAGGGTAAGAACATGTGTGGCCGAGGTATTGAGGAAAGACTAGAGAGGGTTAGAGTTCGGAAACAATGGGGTATGAAATTTAGGCTTGAATTGTAGTTTAGGGTTATATCTTGTATATGTAGATGGAGATGTTATTATGTGTTTGATGATGTTGGAAATGGATGGAATGGACTTGATTGTGGAAGGTTGGCAAATTCTGAGAAGGCATATCAAAGATTCGAGAAATTTTCGAGGGGCTCGAATTTTTGTTAGGGGTGTTAGGCATTAAATCTGAGTATGAGGTGTAGTGATAGATTACGATAGTTTGTTATTTTGAGAGACTAGAAAATCAATTGTTAGTATGTTCATGAAGTTAGAATAATGTAGTGTGAAGCATTATGAGTTTTTGAGCGCTAATTTTTGAAGAAATTGTTGTGACCATGTAAGAGATTAAATTGAGTTGCGGACTAGTTTTGAGGCAGATCTTGGGAATGGGCCAAGCGAGTGCTATGACTAACATTTATATGTAGTAACTCAGATTCTTCCTCAAACACTTGTAGTTGTGGGGTGGTTCAGGCGTCATTTGCGGTCGGGGGTGCTGTGGTATACGCATGGTAGTGTTGGGGTGCGTATTCGTTAGAAGTGATCGGGGACGGGCGACAGCTGTGGCTTTCGTAGCGTTGAGGGACGTGCGTTGGGACAGGGTGCGGAATGCGTGTGATGGGTATAGAGACTGGGTAGGTGGGGTCGCGCGGCTGTTCTCGTGGAGATTAGTGTATGTTACAGAGCGATATGTATTGGTTGCCATTAATTTAGAGATTGTGCGCGGTGGTCAGAGGGTGCGTACTGGGTGAGATTTGTAGCGACTGATGTGGTAGGTGGGCTGTGGGTTAGAAGTCTATTGAGGGTGCGGTGAAGTCGTTGCCGTCTTCGAAGGAATAGTTTCTTTGGACGTGTGTATAATAGTCTAGGATATGGTCATGAGATTATAGTAGGGCGTTAGATTGGTAAGGGAAGCCCTTTCTTTTCATAGGGCAAATCGTGTTCGAGGGTAGTTGTCGTTCGATTGGCGTTTGAGCACAGTTCGAGGGTGGTGGTATCAGATCAGGTAGAGCGAGTATGTCGCGCTTTGGAATTCGAGAATTGTAAGGGTGTTAGTCGTAGGAAAAGGGGTTAGTGGATATAGAGAGGCGGTTCTGAGTGAGGTCTTGAGTCGTCATATGGTGTTGTGTGGTGGGCGCGTATCGATGGGTTGTGTTGGCTGCAAGAACTAAGATGGATAAACAAGAAATGGTGCTGAGGTTGGAACAGGCCACTGAGCAATCTTTGGAGGGAATAGATTGGTTGGTTCGATGGAGGGAGCAGCGGCTGTTGCGTGTGTGATTGGTGGCGTAGTCTAGGCCATGTGAGGGGAATGCGAGGAAGGAGAATAGAACAGATACCAAGAGTAGATAGAGTGTTGGTTGAGTGGTTAACTGATGATCTCGCTGTTGGAAGGTAAGATTTGGTACTTGGGTGAGGGCTTGAGTGAGGGTACTTGAGGAACATGATTGGGTTTCTGTTCCTTGGTGGTGCGTGGCAGGTAAGAGGTTAGAAAATAGCTGGTTGAACGGTGTTCGAGTGTGGTACGGCTGTTATGTTTTATTATTGAGGTGTGAAGTGGTATTGGGCGAACCTTCTGATATTGAGGTGAGTATTGTTGTGAAGGGTCTAGGGATGTGTGATATTTTAGTTGATTGGAGGTTTGCTGTTTCGGCTTCAATGGGTAGTTTCGGAGGATGAAATCCGGGTGATTTAGCTTGAGAAGGATCTGACATTGTGGTAGGGATCGAGTATGGAGGTGATTGGTTGGAAGAGGAGAGGTTGTAGGTTCGAGTGTTCCCAGCTTCAGAAGGGATCAGTCCGAAGGTAGTGACGAGTGATCCGTCGGGATTAGAATTTTTTTTCGGTGGAGAGTGAATAACTTGTTGCAGTATAGGTTCCCGAAATTGATCTTGTTTTTGGTGTGATCCGGGGATCGACAATTGTGTTTGTTGGACACCTGTTATTCGAAGTTTGGATCTCATGATATATCCAGTGGTTTGCTTGGATGATTCTCATTAAGAAGGCCCAACTACCGTCCTATAAGCGGAGTCCGATATTAAGCACTAGTGGGATAACCTTGTGCATATGTGACTCTTTGAAGCTTAATCAATAATCGAGGCCTAGTGTTTACAAGCACTAGCCGGACTAAACAGTCATGCTCAGTGGTGCGCTTACTTACGACGGCAGGAGCCAGGGGATCGCCTTAGATTGTGGCTGGGGGTGGTTGGCCTGTATATCAAGCAAGCCATTCAAGGTGGGAGGTATAAGGTAGAGTAATAAGTTTTACCACCAAATGAAAGATTAGATTGGGGGAAACTTAGTGGAGGATTTTCAATGAGGGTCTTGGACATAAGAGAATTACCACTCCGTCGTATTGTCTTCGTAGGGGAGAGGCGGTAGGGTCGGCGAGCGCGAGGGGGGTGAGGTGGACCAGGTTCTTTCAGAGAAGCTTACTCTTGCTAGAGACCTATGGTTCAGTGTCAAGCTAGTCGTATCAAATTGTCTCTAGGCTGTTCCATGGGATGAAGATCATAATAGGTTGAGTGATCTGCTCAATCGAATTCCAAGTCCAATGGGGAGGGATTCATCAAGCTCAAGGGGGAGAGGGGTAGAAGGGGGAAGGATCATATGTTGGAGTGTGGAAGTTATCATAGGAGATGAGGGAGGCTTGTTGCTTGCCCAGTTCTTGGGGGCAATTTGTCAATCATTTATAGGCTTAGTGGCTTGTGCCTACCTCGTTAAGCGACTATTCGAAACCTCCATGCAGAGAAGGCTCTTGCAAATGGATTGGGGATTTCTTTTGCCTCAACATCTGCCTAATTTACTACTGTCCCTTTGGTCCAATTTATCTCTACTTCTCTCTTTTAGAGATCCTTGCTTTACTCCCTCCTCACCTTGACTTCATTCTTTCCCGTCTCTCAACTCTCTCCACATTTCAATGGTGTTCGGAGTGGGTGTTAAGGACAAGTGATGGCGGAATGTGATTGTAGGGTTCGTGTTGAAAAAATTTCGAAGAAGTAATTGAAGGGTGTCTTTATAGGGGTTATGGTGGGAGGGTGGCAGAGGGCATATTAGGTCTAGTGTCCCCTTAGTATTGGGTGTTTGGATGTGCCTGGTGGAAATTGGGGTGAGTTTTAAGGGAGAATATATGTATTAATAGGGAATCGTGGGTGCAATGTTGACTGTCTTTAACCCAGCCTGTAACACTCCGCCTTATCATAATTTATAGAAGGGGTTTGTGCACGAGTAGTAGCAAGAATTAAAAATAAGCTGGGGAGTATGGAATCTCAGTCGTCTCACTAGGGAGAGTTGCAAGGCAGGGATGTGGGGCTTAGATTGGTTGGTCGGATCAGAACGGGGTGGTTGTGTCAAGAAATGGGGTTGATGTTGATAAACAAGAACTTTAAAACTGTAAGAGAATTTTATTTTAAGGTTTTCAGAGATAAGACGGCCTTGACTGGCGGTTGTTAGATTTAGTTGAGAAGCCCTAGTTTTCTTGTTTGAAAATAGGCTCTCAACAGAAATGGTAAATTGGAAGTTACGTCTGCTTGTTTAACCGCGCGATTTCTTAGGAAAAGGAAAGTCAAGCAAAGTTGGAAATGTTTTCCTAGTCATAATAGATTCTCTAGATCCTCTCTTGGGAAGGGACTGAGTTAATTGATAGAGGGTGGATTCAACAATGAAACCCATATATACTTTAGGCTTGTGTCGTTGGTTTTGAGTGTTGATCTGGGGAAATGGTCTTTTTGGCTGAACGCGGTGTCATTTCTTGTTGTCGAATCATCCCTACCGTCATAGGTACTACTTCATTCATCATAAACTAATAGGCTGGTAAATGTCACCGAATGTAATGGTGGATAAAATGAAAGATAAATCATGATAATTAATAAATTTTTTTTTTTTTTTATTATTAAATAAAAATGTCACTTATAATTAGTAACTTGTTGATAATGCCCAATAGATCAATACATAAGTAGGGATTAATGAGATTGGGAATCGAAAACAAAGATGTAAAAAGTAAATTTAAACAAAAACTACAGAATGGACATTAGGTTAACCTAGAGGAATGGGTTAGACCTCTCTCGGCAAAAGAGCTAAAGTACCGAAAATCTTTTCGACTAATGCTCAGGATATGGTACATGCTCATGCCAACGAAGGAAGTGTGGTAAGTGAAAAATCGCAGTGGGTGGCTGTATATATTCCAGAGCTAATAAAAACGCTAAGAGGGTAATGGTGAGCTTTGGCTCGGAGTGAGAGAAGTGGACACAGATTGTTTGTTTAACACTTGGTTTATGGAGAAAAGTTCCTGAGCTCTATTTGCAAGGGAGATATATCTCCGGAGCCGGGAAAAAGACGTGGAGGGTAGATAGCAATAGGGACCCAGAGCAATATCATTTCTGGGTAGTCGCAGCTGATGACGTTCTCTGAAAATTCTTGCGAGAGGCTCGCTTGCACGTATTGCAGCCTAGGGGTCCATAGTAAATCGTGTATCACATTCATTCATCTTATTTGTCAACGCTCCCGTAGGGGCGAAAGATCCACAGAGATTAAGTAATGTCACATACAATCAGGTTAATAGCAGCAAGGAATTGGTTTCTTATTTCGTTCATATCTTTCAATACCATGGGGCGGGAAGGGGTGATCAGCGTAGTGTTCATATCTTCCATGAGGAGAGGAAGCCTTATGAAGCTACGCTATCTCAATTAATATATATAATACGTAATAGTAATTAGCAAAGTATTTAGCAGGTCGTTGATATATCTAGTTATTTTCTATCAACTTAGTCATAACAAGTGGGTCTGACGATTTGTATTTTCATGACTCAAGATTGGCTAATTACTCTTTTCGGCCAAGCGCTACGAGCTCTCATGTCTTAAGATGCTAGGTGCGCCAAATCTTCAGCTGTTTGTCAACACACTTGGCTAAGTTGTTATTGGGGAAAATGATCCTTCTTGTATCAGCAGGCTAGTACATCGGCTACGCATGCACCTGTGTACGACTTAGGGAGCACCTGAAGTAAATGCTAACAACTCACTTGCGATTCATGATGACCAGATAAACATCAAATTCATTTACTTGTATTCCCTATTTAAAGTGATCAAATACAATATTTAGTGTCATTGTGACACATCATTAACCTTCGCAGCAGCATTCATTACCGGTAAAAACTCATATACACTTAATAGAATCACGTAGAAGCACATCGAAAGACGTTAAGCCTAGAGAATTCGTTAAGGCATCGATGGAAATAAGGGGTTTAAATAACTATACATTCAAAGATCTATCCAAAGGGAAGTAATAGGAATTTGACTCATAGTTCATGAATAATATATTTTGAAAGGAATAATAGCAGATGCAATCCTAATTGGATAGAAATACTAGTGGGTAAAGAGTCCATGATAGAATCCACACAGATTAAACACATTGGTAAAAACCATAAAATAGTTGATGTGTATCAAAACCTCCCATCACTTGACATAAGCATGATCTCTCACTGCTTAGTTGAGGAGATAAGAATAAATGGTGCGTTAAGGACAGGAAGAACAATGGGATAAACGCTCATGGGCAATGCAATAGCAACCTGTTACTATGTGTACTATACACTATTCTCTGATTACTTGTCCAATTCGATTAAGAACTCTAATAAATGTCTCTCAAATCTAATGACCAAAACTAGCAAGCTCCACTAATTTCATCAAGTTCTATCCAGTAGAGCACTAGATACAAAATGAAGAGGTATGGCTCATCGAAAGCCAGGGACGACTCAACAATTTTAAGGCTCTTGTGGCAGCTCCACTGATGATAGTTTATGTCTGTCTATTCTAGATATCTCGTCAGTGTATCGAGGGTCAATTACTCTATATTGTTCTTAATCAATGGTCCCTAAATTGTTGTGTCCTTCCTCCTAACCAAATCAACAGACATTCGTAATATACATGTTGCACATATGAGGTTCTGTCTTTTCAAGGTTCGTATAGGGCATTGGTAAAGGTAAGGATTAATAGTGATTGTCGATGTAATCGTTTAAGCTTAGTGTAATGTGAGGAATTATTCTGAGTTAACGGTCGAATCCTCTAACATAAGCTAGTTGATTTTGGCTTCTATGACGTATGGAGTGGTCGTACTACCTGATAGGTTCAGGATTGGTCTCTTTTCTACTATCTCGGGGCATATCTCCGGGTGTCGCATCAATGTTATTTCTTAATTTTTTGCTTATCTACTTCTGCAGTTTAACCTTTGGCAGGATGCTCTGAACGGTCAACCTGGTTACGGGCGGTAAATATTGTTGTGTCCGCCTTAGTTTATTTTTTCGTAATATATAATAGGCGAACTTTTTCTATCAAATAATAGCTTATTCATGCACATGGATGTTTTGATTGGCTTTCATAGTTTCAGGCATGAGTAGCGTTTTGTTTGTGGACCAGACAAAATTTTCTTCGTTTCCTATTGATCGACGTTACGGTGAGTGACTATATCCCTTCATTTATTCTTTTGTTCTCGCACAATTTCCATATTGACTTAGCACTTATTCCAGCAAATTTATCTTAAGCTTATTGGCTTTCTTAATAGTTAGAGATTCAAAATTGATTAAAAAAAATTATTAGTGTTACATTGTCTTGCTTCTGTCTAGGGTTAGTATGTTTGTGGTGAGTTAATTATTATGCTATAATGAGATTTTTTTATTAAGTTTTAAAAAATTTAATGTCATTTCAGTTTTTATTGGGTTTATTTTATGTCTTCATTTGGATAATGTCCGACTAAATAATTATATGGCCTCAATATCATATGCGCAGCATCTAAATAATATTCCAAATTATGGGAGACATATAAGATTGGCACAAAATTATGGTTACATCATAGGAAGATAACACACAAAGACTATCTCACGGAAACTAATCATGGTTTGGGAATAAAGATTGTGAAGCCATTTGTCTAAAAAGGCTATTCTCACAGTCGTCTGTGTGTTTCTTTTAGCGGGTATTTACAAATAATATCGTCTAGGGCTCAACATAACAGATTGTTTCAGCAAATTTCATCTTAAGGCATAAGAAGTTTTTTATTAAAGAGGATGGCGGAGTGATTTTTCGACTCCATGTAAATTGATTTAGAAGTTGGTAAAGATAATTAGTTTGGGGTGCTTCTCGGATTCGATAAGTAAACTACGCTCGCCAACCTAATCTATTTATTAGCACATAGGTATTTTAAACTCTATCTAATATATTTAGGAAGAATAGCAAGAAAATACTATTCTCAACCATCCTAATTTCATCTGGCTGTGCTTTCTTTAGGAGGACATAAGGTTTTCCGCTCCAGAGAATTCAGAGTACTGACTGACTTAAGACATCATAAAAGGAGAGTTCTGCACACTGTCGAGCGGTGCATCCTTGTTCATTTGAAATGTGGTGTGGTGGTGGCAGTAGTATCACCAGTTAAACGGTACATAGTTGGGCTCTCTGTGTTCTAGTGAAATGAAAGGCTGGGCTTTCACGGATGATGGTCGCACTCGACTCTCGCGCTCTCTGCGCTCATATTGAGTCATTCTTGGAGTCGGGTGCATTGACGTAAAGTTAGTTTCCTTGAGGGTGTTTTCGAAAGGTAAGAGGCAAGGTCGTGGTCTCGAACGATCGCTGGCCACTTAGCTGGGATTGATTATGAGAGGCTTTTTGATCTTATCTAGGATTCATTCTCTGTGAGTGGCGGATGGATCGGCTTCTTGATGTATTGAGCGGTCTGGGATGGTGCTCGGCTGTAGTGCTGAATAGACTAGTGTATATTTGACGGTGTGAAGCTGACTGGTGTTCATTTTGGCGCTCACACTCGTCTTTTCTTTTGTGGTGGGTGCATGTGAATAGGGGCTCGGTAAGTGTGGGACAAGGGATTTGTGGCGGTAAAGACGAATTTTCTTCCCTGAGTAGTAGTGGGAGGGGTCATAAAGCATTGGTATGGGGGCGGGTCGGGAAGAGGATGGGCTTTGGTGGCTCAATCAGAGGTGGTGATTTGGCAGCATTACATCTGCTCCGAAACTAGCTTGAGTTTATAAGAGGACTTAGGAGCACCATACTGGTCGTGGGGAAATGTGTAGAGATTGCTCCGCGAATTTGCACTGTTCCTATAGCATTCAGGAATGTCTTGGTAAGGATTAAAAAGAAGGCTGGGATCTGCTTGAGGGATTATGCACTGCGGAGTAGGAGGGTAGGGGAAATACGGTCTATTGATCTGCGTGTTTTCGAAGGTAGAGACTCATGAGTAACATGATGTGAAGTTAACGTAATGGGAAATAATAAATACTGTTGGCCATTCGTGGACGGGCTGAGCCGTGATGGGTAAGTGCGGAGTTTCGAGGCCTGTCCTTAAAGACGGGTTAACGAATGTAGTAAGCGATAAGATAACTTCTGCTGGCAGGACTTTTGGCGGTATACTCTGCATGAGGACTGTCGCCAAGTGTTAAGGTTTGGTGTGCCGTCGGCGCTCTTGTGGAGAATTTATATGCTGTGAGTGTTCTGTATGAGGCGTTCATCGAATCTTCTTTTGGAGGAGAAAGGTGTGTAAGTATCGGAGTCGTTTGCGCCCTTGGTGTAGGGTGGACCTGCATTTGTCAGCTGTAGACTAGTGGGCTTCTGGCGTAAATTAAGGGGTGTGGTACTGGCGGATGGATGTTTGGGCAGGTTGGTTAAGGTTGGAAGTGAGTATGATCGTTCTACGGGATATCGCCTGGTGTAAGGAATTGGATTTATGACTGTGCTGTGGGCATTGGAGCTTGATGGTGAATTTTGTGGGCTGGGTTGGGGTCGGGTTTTGTAGGGTGGTAGCATTGCCTCTGATTTGGGTCATGTTGTTGGTGGCGGTTTAGAGTATGCTGTTGGGTTGGTCGGTTCACAAATTCAGAATAGTTGGAGGCGTGTCGCGAGTGGAAAGAGATGGGGTGAATTTTCGCACTCTATGTGTATGGTTCGGTATCCCGTATTAATATTTGGATATGGTGGTGGTGAGAATCTAAGTAAAGTGACTGGGGGACTAAGATAGGCTTAGAATGGTTGATGTTGCTTTGCATAAGTAGTGATTGGATTTATTGATGATGAGTAGTCATCAGTATTCATGTGGATCAGATGGATTGTATGGAGTAGCTTGGTGGTATGATTGTCCTTGTAGATAGATATGCTTGTGGGGTAGAAGGTAATAGTGCGTTGCGTTCGCGTCTATCGGTTGATATTTGTTGTTGCATACATGTCTCGATAACGCGTGGTTATAGAGATGGTTGATATCTGTGTTACTATTAATTCTCTGATTTATTTTGGGATTTTGGTGAGTTGGAATCTGGCTATGAGAACGTGAAGTCGTAGTATGTGGATCTGTGAATAGATGGTTTTGATGTCTCTGGCCTTAGGGCTGTAAAGTGGGTAATCTGCTGATCTTTCGATGTGATATTATGTCATATTTTGCGGGTTTATGTGTAACTGTGTGGTTTAGGGGGTATTGGGGCTTGAATGTTGATTTGATACATTTTGGATTGATATTCAAAGAAAGGTGAGTTGATTTTTGTGCATCTGGTTTGCTCTTTGTATTGTGTTTTTGGAGTGAGACGTTCAATAAAGGTTTGTCCTTTAATAGAGAGAAAGAATAGAGAGATGATGAGAGTTTGTATATATATTGGAGTATATTGTGGGCCTACTTCATGACGCGGGAGACAAATATCATGTAGGCGAACAGTACGGATGAATCTGCGATGTTAGTTGTACAATTTTTAGAAACTTGAGGGTTAATCAGGTTGACCTGTTTGGAAAGATCGGAGAATGTGTCCATAATTAAACATGGTCCTGACAACATGTGAAAAGAACAATAAAGGACGGATTCAAGAATACGGCGAAAGATAGCGATTGATGAAATGGGAAGGTGAAGTATTGCAAGTAAGGTCTACTTGTTGCGATGCGCGGCAGGGAGATGATAGTATGCGATAGGGATGTAAGCTATCTGACTTGCAGTTTAGCAACATCGAAGTCGACAGTTTTGTTTTTAATGCACAATTTTTTTTTTTTTTTGTGTATATATAATATATTGAGCAAGAGAATTCTGTGAAAAAGCAAGCATTGAATAGTAGATATGAGCAAGCTGATAGTGTTAGAGCGAAAAGCTGGCAGCGTGATGGCGCAGTACCCGAGGCTTTTCTTGTTCACAATCCGTATTGACGCATTGCATGATCAACACACGTGCTCAAAGCGTGAAAACTAGAGTGACACGATTGGACAGTGCAAGCGAACGCTTTGATTAAAGGTAGTAATTGCAAGAAATATTGTGAATCATCCACAATCATTAATGTCAAAGCTCTAATCTCCGCTCATCTATCGAGAAAAGAGTTAAAGATGAGCAGAACATACTGTGGCGGATGTAATGTGACTAAATGAGCAACGAAGAAAGCGCACGCGCGCAGAGAACATAAATGAGCTGCGATAAGTAGACGACTTGAGAAAAGCA
>QBTX01001439.1:0-41731 GCA_003063285.2 Arachis monticola
TTCCAATTGCCTTGGAAGTAAGACATCCCAGAGCTTCCAGAAAAGTATATTAGTTCATACTATTGGCCAAAGTTTACGATGACGCGCAAAAGGGTGTGAACGCAGTTCTAGACGCTGCAGTCTGGAGTTAAACGCCGAGAAACACGTACAAGGCCGAGAGTTGAACGCCAAAAAACACGTTACAAACTTGGCGTTCCCAACTCCAAGAATGACCTCCTCCACGTGTAACTTCAAAGCTCAGCCCAACACATACATAGTGGTCCCCGGAAGTGGATTTAATGCATCATTACTTACTTTGTAAACCCTAGTGACTAGTTTAGTATAAAAAAAATAGGACTTATAATTGTATTTAGGATCTTTGATCAGTTTTATGCTACTTAACTTTCATGGGGACTGGCCATTCGGCCATGCCTGGACATTATCAATTATGTATTTTTCAAACGGTAGTAGTTTCCTGTACCTCATAAGATTAAAGTGTGGGCTTCTTGCTGTTTCTCATGAATTAATACAAAGTATCAACTGTTATTTCTATCATTCAACTTCTATTGCCGTTCTAAGATTCCATTCGCAACAGCAACATAATGATGTGATAATCGTGACAGTCATCATCATTCCTACTATGAATGCGTGCCTCAAACCACTTCCGTTCACCTTAGATTTAAATGAGTATCTCTTGGATTTCCTTAATCAGAATCTTCCGTGGTATAAGTTAGAACCCATGGATGGTCATTCCTGAGATCCGGAAGTCTAAACGTTGTTCGTGGTATTCCGAGTAGGATCTGGGAAGGGAGGCTGCGACGAGCTTCAAACTCGCGAGTGCTGGGTGTAGTACAGACGCAAAAGGATAGTAAATTCCTATTCCAGTATGATCGAGAACCTCCAGATGATTAGCACATGCGTTACAGAGCAATCTTGGACCATTTTTACAGAGAGGAGTGGGATTTAGCCATTGACAACGGTTATGCCCTTACAGAAAAGCTTGGCAATGGAAAGGAGTAAGACTGATGAATGAAAGACAGGGGAAAGCAGAGATCAGAAGGAGCGGAAAGTAATCTCCTATGCCTTATCTGGAAAAACTCTCACCAAATGATATGCCATAAGTTATTTTTATCTTTACTTTCGTTTATTTATATTATTATTCGAAAACTCTATAACCATTGATATCCGCCTGACTGATACTTTACAAGGTGAACCATAGCTTGCTTCATGCACCAACAAATCCTCCGTCGGATCGACCCTTACTCACGTAAGGTTTATTACTTGGACGACCCAGTCCACTGCGGTTAGTTGTGCGAATTGTGTGAAGTTATGTTTGGACCATGGTATTGTGCACCAGTTGTTGGCGCCATTGCCAGGGAGAGAACGAACAACAAATTTTACAACCTCTGAGTAACAATTTCGCATACCACTTGCATTGACATATGGCTGAGGAAACAATCCACTTTCCCGGTATGCCGTCTGCCGTTGAAAAACTCATCCGAGGTGAAACATGTTAGAGCTGCTACATTTACCATGAGCCAGCCTCTTGATGAGTCGCACAAGAACCGACCGATATCAATGTTATTGTTGATCCTTATGTTGGTTCAGAGAGTGGGAGGTTGTAACACAAGAACTGATTTTTAGATTATCTGTATTACATTGAAATGTTTTCTATGGTTTTCGTTTTTAGATTTCAAATTTCAATAATACAAATTACATAGCTTTGTAGTTTTCTATGGTGTACCATGATAGGTTAAAGACACAAACTATATTCCATGAATACATACAAATGTAAAATGTTACATAATCATAATGATTACTTGAATGGTGGAAATTGAATTTTATATATACTTATTACTACTATTTCTATTTCATTTTATCCATTCTTTTTTTTTTTGTATGTTCTTAAGATAAGGTATTTTGAAAGTAAAAAAAAAGTATTTTTGGTATAATTTGTATATAAATAAGCAAAAGAATGATAGTGACAAAATAAAAGGGATTATAAGAATATCTTTCATTGAATATTTATAGTTTTATCGAATTTTCAATTAAGTCCCTATAGTTTTCTTCTTTTCAATTGGTCCCTAAGGGTATACAAGTAATTTCACAATTCACTAACATTTTTTTATGTTTAACGTTAACGGAGACTAAATTGAAAAAAAATAATGTATAGGGACCCAATTGAAAAGAAAAAAAGTATAGGGATCTAATTGAAAATTCGGTGAAACTATATGGACTTGCAGAGTAATTAAACCTAAATTTTTTTTAATAAAAAAATATATCTTTATTTAATTACATGATAGAACATATATTCATATGTAAAATATAATATAATAAAATAAATCTATTCAGAGTATTTAAAAGTATAATTAAAATCATTTACATACAAATATAATAGTAAAATTTGTACTCTAAACAAGTAAACATATCTTTTATCATACATAAATTATTTAAAAAAATGAATAAATTATTAAAATTAATAACACAAGTTTAAAATGATAAAATCCAACTTTCTTACAAATATTTTTTATAGTATTTTTATTCTTTTAATTTTTAATTTATTAGTACTTTATTATTTAATCAATGATTAAACAAATTATTTTTATGAGAAATTATTTTTTTGTATTATTTTGAAGAAGAGTCTAATATAATAATTTAAAAAATAACGTAAAAATAATATTTTAAATAAAAAATATTTAATATTAAAATTTTTAATACAAAAATAAATTGTATAGATATTTAAGAGATAAATATGAAATACATACCTAAAATAAATAAAACCGACAAAAATAATTCTCTATTTCTCAAGAGTACTTCTATTTTTCTGTTTTATTTATTTTAGACATGTATTTCATATTTATCTCTTTAATATTTATAGAATTTATTTTTGTATAAATTTTAATGTTAAATATTTTTTATTTAAAATATTATTTTTTAAACTATTATATTGGTCTCTTCTTTAAGATAATACAAAAAATAATTTTTCATAAAAATAATTTATTTAATCATTAATTAAATAATAAAATACTAATAAATTAAAAATTAAAAGAATAAAAATACTATAAAAAATACGGTAAGAAAGTTGGATTTTATTCGTTTTAAACTTGTGTTATTAATTTTAATAATATATTCATTTTTAAATAATTTATGTATGATAAAAAAATATGTTTACTTAATTAAAGTATAAATTTTATTATTATATTTGTATGTTCATGATTTTAATTATACTTTTAAGTACTTTGAATAGATTTATTTTATTATATTATATTTTACATATAAATATACATTCCATCATGTAATTAAATAAAGATATTTTTTTTAATGAAAAAATTTAATAACCAAACTAACTATTAATTATGTTGGTAAGGAGTGATTCACGACAAAAAGAAGAATCCAATGAGAGGACAGGAGATAGCGATGACGTTGGCGCTGGCTTAAGGGCGATGGGAATTCAATGATGTCGTTAAGAATCATGCACGGACGAAAGAGAAATTGCGAGAGGGCAGGAGATCGCGACAATATCGGCACTTCTTGTCATGAGAGCCACTACAAGATTTCTATATATTTGTGGGTGTTTTTTAAGGGGGGGTTTTTAAAAGCCTCCCCAATATATTTTATATGTGACATTTTCATAAACCCCACGGACTAACAATAAACCCCAGCGTTAATTACTACATAACTAAAACTCTTTCAAAATCCAATAGTCACTCGAAGAGAGGGAACCGAAGAGTGAGAGGGAACCGAAACCCTAAGCTCGTGATAGACATCTCCACCGCCATTTTCGTCGCCGCCTCCGCCGCCGCCTCCGCCGCCATTGCTGCCATCGCTGCTGCTAGAGTTCATCTCTTTTCTGCTTCTACCATAAAGCTATTGAGATCGAGCCAAGGCGCCTCCTTCATCAACGCGTTTCCAGACCTAATCGCAACATCCAAGTATTTGAGATCAAGAGAAAGTGCCTCTTCGGTCAACTCTCCCCGCCAATGACGCTCGTGTTCTCCATCGGCATTCTATCCCTCCTGTACGCTCTTCTCTACACTCATTCTCAATTTATGGTTCTCCTTCTCTTTTTCCTTGTTTTTTTGTTTTTCATTCGCAGATTATGAATGCTTTGTTATGTAATATAATATTCTATGAGTTTTATTATCTCTTAATGGATAACATTGTTTCAAATTCTCAAGCACTCCAAGTGATTGATGAATTGTTTATTCTCTTACTTCAAATCCTGATAAATTAATTTTCTAATTTTGAACTTTGATTTCGTGACACTCTTTTATTTTGATATTAATGTATATATTTGAAATCCCGATAAATTGATTTTATTTAGAAATAGCTATGTTGGATGAGGTGTTTGTTAAATCTCAAATTGGCTACGTCTATGATCACATAAACTGCACCTCTTCTGCTGAATGAAGATGATTATCACATGATGCTTAGGTTTTTTCCCAAGACAACTGTGGATGTTTTTGCATTAGTGCTGGAATCTGGCGGCAGTAAGCTTTTATTTCATAATGTATTTCTGTTTACTTGATAAGAGATGATGTATTCAATGGTTAGAAACTAAGGATGATAATTTTCTAAATATAAGTTACCTAAAAGCAATATAAAAATGAAGTTATGTTAATTGTTCTTTCAGAACCAAGGTTTGAATTTCACTAACAGAGTCCAAAATATGTCAAATGCCTTAGAAGGATTAGCTTAGTCCAAAATGAAATTTTGATTTACTATCAAACTTGATCTTCTGCAATCTTCTAGTTAATTTTGATTACCCCCAAAAATTACACGTTTCTTTAGTTTTTTTAATGATTGCAGTCCTGTCTCAGTAAGAATCTTGTCATTGATTCTATTTTTGAGGAGGGAAACTCCCAAGATGGAAGCTTGATGATTACGTGCATGCCTTCTCGCTATGATTAACGAGGTATTCCTATTTATTTTATTATTCTCAAGAACAATACTTAGCAAATGCCAAGGTTTCATGTTCTGAGGATTGATGCATTGCTATTTTGTTTAGACTCTAGCGAGAGAAACTCTTATATTAATGTAATTATTAAATGCAAGGAATGAATTATCAGTGACATTCTAGTTTCTTGCGTGCAGGGAATGCAGCTTTGCCTTGACGTTTGTGCAAAACTTGCAAAGATTATGAGGTCGTGTTTGAAAGAAATTGCTTCTGATTCTCAGGAATAGAATGTGAGTTTCAATTTTAGCACAAAAGTCACAAGATGTGCTGTTAAATTGTTTTGTTTTTTGTTTCTTTTTTATTCGCTTTTTTTTTCTTTTTTCGCTTTTTTTTTTTGAAGATCAAGATAATGAGAACTGTTGACAATTCTTGTATATTTAAATTTTATAAATAACTATTTGCTCTTCGTCAAGAAGGATCAACAGGGACACAGGGAAGCAAAAATGGGAAGGAAGATTTGTTGATAAAGCACATTTATTAGACAACAAATGGATTTGTGTACAAATTACAAAATTACTAACTACTCATTATATAATCACTACCAATTTTTTTTTCTTTTTCTCTTTCTATATCCTAATATTTGAATTTTATTGTATGCAGGCGGGTGCGAAAGTAAATGTTAGTGCCGGTGGAACAACTCCTTTACACATTGCAGCTGATTATATTACAATGCTATAATTAAATTATCTTTTAGAAAGTAATATTAAGGTAATGCGACAATGAGTTCAATTTAGTAGTTAATGTTTGGCTTTTGTATTACACTAATGACCTTCTATTTAGTACTTTCTGATTTGTTTGCTTATTACTTTAAAAGTTCTGGTTCGGCAATGATAATATGATATATATGAAACATACATGAGCGCTGAAAAAAAAGTGGATATTTGATCACCATTCAATATGATCATTTTGATTGAAGTTGCAGCAGCATAGTGTTCACTATTGTAACCTAAATATGTATTACCTTAATGTTGTTTCTTTTTATTGATAAACAAAGAACTTTATTAAGATGGAAAAGAAGAGTTTTGACAATCCATGTTTGCAGAAATTTGAAGTACCAGAGACCATAGAACAACGCATTCTAGAAGCTGCTGTGCCTGGGGAGGCAATCAGATTTGCTGTTACAGCATATACACTGGGTAATGCTGATAGAGAAGCAAAATCATATGATTCCTCCATGGTAAATGTTGGAGATAATAGTGGTAAGTTTATTATCATCTTATGTGAATCACTAATTATTTATCGTTAGTCGGTTACCAAAATTTACTGCACTCATATCAGTAGTATGATACTTCTTTTCCTTACCTTTTTACTTGGATTCAAGGTGGTATTGCAAACGAGGTGTCAATACTTTGGCATGCAAATTTTGAGGAATTTATACGGCATCTTAGGCATAAGGTTGGTTTTTTTATAAGTTTCCTACTCTTTTGTTTTTTCTTTCTAATGATCTGGTTGATATATTTATGGATCTCATGCCATAAGGTGCTGTTATATGTATTTGGTGAATTCTTCTTCTCCATCTTCCCTTAGCATTCTGTATATTATTATTGGATGAATACACTTGAAATATCCCATGCAAATTACAGTTATTGGTCGAGAATGAAAGAAAGTGACTGGATGAATAAATTTCATATATCTCTCCCTTTCAAAGGAGAAAGTGTTGCCCACTATTTTTACTTTTCAACAAATACATATGCCACTTCTTTTGCCCTTTCCACATGTGTATATGTTTTGATACTATGTCAAGATGTCTATGAAAAATTGCATACTTTGGAATTTGTGAGGGAGATCTATGTAATTTATTATTTACATTCTTTTTTAAAATTTTAAGGGATTGATGGTGTTAAAATTTTGAACTTTTGATGTTTTTAAGTATTTGGTGGGCTTTGCTTTTTGAGTGTCAATTTGAATTTTGATTTGAAAATTGAGTATATGTGAAGATTCAGACAAAGTGATGGAATTTTGTGCTGTTCAGCTCAATTTCTTGTCTTGTATAGTGTGAAAATTGGAATTGTCTCTCATAGTGAATAGTGTTATGTTATATGCTGTTGATTTTGTTGTTAAAGCTCTGTTTTTGAATTATGGTATACACTTTCAGACAGCCATTATGTTAGATAATCAGCTTTAGGTATCTTATTAGTTGTTAGGGATGAGTTTGTCTCCTACTTTATCCCTCTTCTAATTACGGTCTTTTTTATTAATTTCTTTGTCAGCGTATGTTATCTATCAAGGGCTTAAAGTTTTCTCAACAATCTTCTAAAAGGTTACTAATCTTGGTTTTGATATTCTTTTTTCCCTTTTGGCAGTGTTTTATTTTCGTTTTTTTTAATCCTTATCACTCTACCACCATGAATTTGAATTAACTATCATTCATTTTCTTTCTTATCGATAAGGTGTTCTTGCTTCTATTATTTTCATTCATGGGGCAAATCACCACTTCTGTGGCAGAACCTGTGTCTCAAGAAGCTTCAACTGATGATGAAATTTTTATATACCAGAGCTTGATCTTTGACGATGGTCTCAAGGTACTTTGGTCGTGTTTAATGTTCTTTTATGTGGCGAAGTTTGTTCCTCAACCATACCTCCTTCATGGCTAGTGCCTGTTTGTATAATGCATCTCTTGCTTTAATCTAGTGTAGGGTTCCATTATTAAGTAGGTTTTATTATATAATTTTGTTTGCTAACTATTTCTCATATTTTTATCACTTCTTAGGATTTGAAAAATCTCAGATCACAGTTATACTCAGCTGCCGAGTATTTTGAACTTTCATACCCCAATGATGACCAAAAATAAATGTGAGTTACTTTCTATGTGCTGTTATATATGTATAATGGTAGTATTATATCCTTTATTCCCATCTTTATTTTGTTTTCTCTTTTCATGTTATGGTTGATATGTAGAGACATTAAAGGATTATGCGATTAAAGCTCTTGTGAATATTGTGGATCATTTAGATTATTGGAGGCATCAACTTGGGTTTGTTGATTTGAGGTGCTGAGAATAAATATGTTTTTAGGCATAGAATCATTTCATATTCTTTTATTTATAGGATCCAGGATGTCATAAAATATATGGTTACTAGGAAGTGAAAAAAACTTAGAAATTCATGTCGGTCCTTTTTTAATGCTTCTGTATACTCTTAAGTTGACGTCCTTCATTATTGATTTAAGTGTTTGTATCGATTTATGTAGAATAGAAGTTTGCATTTAGATGTTAATCTCATGAGAATTTCACATGTTTAGCACGTTGGGTTGGCTATCAAATAGCTTTTAAATTTTTTATTTACCAAACACAATAAAAGATTTAAAAATATTAAAAAATAATTTTTAATTTGAGAGTATGTAAATGAAATAAGATTAATGAATGATTCAAAATTAAAAATAAATAAATAATTATAAGATTTGTGGAGGTTTAAAAATTTCACAAAATAGTTAATTTTTGTTAAATTAAAAAATCAATTTGTGGGGGTTTTAAACTGTCCCAAAGTGATTTAAAATTGCCACAAAAGTCTAACATAAAACCTCCACTAAACACAAACAAAACCTCTATTGAATAGATTGTGGAGGTTTTTAAAAACCCCCCACAAAAAACCTTGTAGCACCTCAAATTTTGGGGGTTTTTGAAACCCCCCAATTAACCATTTCGTGGGGGTTATAAATCTCCACAAATAAAAAAAAACTGCCACAAATAAATAAAAACCTTGTAGTGAGCGACGACAATGCTTAGAAGGACCAAAACTACGTAATGAAGAGAGAATGGAGGAGTGGAAATGTGCTTCAATTAACAGAGTGGAATTTTGATATTTTAAGAAATTATATCATTATCTATCTCAAATAATAAATTACAAAATAACCCAACTATAGTTAAGATAATGACCAATTAAAATGTGACACATCATAAAGGATAATTTATATGTTATTTTAGAGGGGGTTGGATAGAATTTACCTAAAAATTAATATTTCTTTTAAAAAAGTTGAAAATTTTACCTTTGTTATTGTTATTATTGTGTAGAATAAACCTATGACCAAACAACCAAGAATCATAGATCTTGGAAAGGTAGCGGCCTTTTTTAGCACAAAAGTCTGAAAATTATCACGTGTATTTGAAATCCAAAAAAAATTAAAATGCATTAGACTTCATGAAAATTGCATGATAGGAAACTAAATAATGTAATTTTTTTTAAAACCATATAAAAATTAACGAAATTATAAAGACTGGGAGAGTAATCTAATAATTAAATATTGTAGTTAAGTAGTTTAGTAAGACACAATACCTTCATGTGAAGAAAAGGTCCTATATGAAATGATGTCAACATAGCAATTGCATTAGATAGTGATGTGAGGATTATAGATCTCTTCCATCTTAATAAAGGCTAGATATAAAGAGTTACAAACATGTCAATAATCTAGTTTCTGTTATATAAATATGTTATACTTGAAAATATTAAAATCACAAGCCAATGCCCTTAAATTAACATACAAAATAATGGGCCTAATCATGGCTTTATTATCTTTATTTTTTATTTTTGTTTTAATCGATTTTAATCCATCTTGAATTTGACACTTCTAAAGTAACAAGATTACTTATTTTAATTATAAGCAGAACACAAAATAAAAACAATTTAAATAAAAAGTTAATTAACTTGTATCTTGCCAACGAGCTATAACTCATATGACATAATCTCTTCATATTTACCTACAGGTCGCGGATTTAAGACTTATTCTTAACTTTGAAAAAAAAACTAACTTGTGTCTTAAAGATATAATATTTTTTTTCCTGCCCTGCACAAAAAAACACAAAGAATAAGCTTTCTCTACGTAATGTTTTTCAATAACAAAGTGGAACTAGCCACTTTCTTGTGCATAGAATTTTTTAAATAAAAATATTTCCGTATAAATATGATATTATGATTGGTTAAATAATTTAGTCAAATATATTTAATAAAAAATTATAAAATTATTTAATAATTAATAATATTATCTTCGTATAAAGATGCCGTTATAAAAATAACAAAAAAATAATTAAAGTTGTTAAAAGTGATCATTCTATATGAGATACCGTAAGTAGAGACGATGCCAAAATTATAACTCCAAATATGAAGGAATATTCTCCGGATGCCAAAGGAAGATCTGGTTTATTAATCTACAAAAAAAATTATAAGAAAGGTAAAAAGATATAATAACAAAACAAAATATGCAAAAGCAACAGGCAATAATAAGCAATAAGCAATAATAAAGGTTGAATTATCTATTTTAACCAAAACAATTAATGAAAATCCAAGTGTTGACTTTTAGTAAGAAGTGCATACCTTGTCTATTTCCACATCAGATAATTGATTCACTCCCATAACAAATTGAGACGTGAAGAAGATAGCTACTATATACTGAAACATGGAAAAAAAAAACTGAGTAGATTATTAAACTATTTCAAAAAGAATTAAATACATGAATCAATTTTTAATTAGTTAATATATATTAGTTAATTTTTTATTATAAAATTATTTTTTAACTTTTATTTTTAAAGGATTAAAGATTAGAATTTAAGATTTAAGATTTTTTTTTGTGACTATTTAGTATTTAAGATGTAAAATTTGAATTTTAAGATTTAAAATAAAAAATAATAATTTCAAAAAATTACTAGAAAAAACATGATTCTTGTTGGGATAAGAATGAAATGAATGCCCATTTATCAATTGGGCGGCTAATCTTTTCCATACAAAGAAATCTCTTTTCAAGACAAATTAAAAGTTATCGTTTACACACAGTAATAACGATAAGGGATAAGTATTGTTTTGGTCCCTAACGTTTTTTCACAAAGGCCCGGTATAGATTATGAAGAAACGTATTCCCATGTAGTGGATGCGACAACATTGCATTATTTGGTCAGTTTATCTGCATATCATAAACTGCATATGCATTTAATGGATATGGTAACAGCCTACTTATACGGCTCATTAGATCGGAATATCTATATGAAAGTCCCTGAAAGACTAAAGATATCTAAACCATCCAATGAATATTCGCAAGGGTTTTACTCAGACAAATTGCAAAGATCTTTATATGGTCTAAAGCAATCTGGACGAATATGGTATAATCGTCTTACTGAGTATCTGGCCAAAAATGGATTCAAAAATGATGATATCTATCCATGTGTTTTCATAAGGAAATTTACATCTAGGTTCATTATAATTGCTGTGTACGTTGATGATTTAAATATCATTGGAACTCCTGAAGAGATTCCAACAATTATAAAAACTCTAAAAGAAGAGTTTGAGATGAAAGATCTTGGAAAGACTAAATTTTGTCTCGGCCTGCAGATCGAGCATATAAAAAATTGGATCTTTATTCATCAAACAATATACACAAAGAGGATCTTGAAAAGATTTTATATGGATAAGTCACATCCCTTGAGTACCCCAATGATCGTAAGATCTTTGTATGTGGAAAATGATCAATTCCATCCTAAAAAAGAAAATGAAGATATCCTTGGTCCTGAAGTACCATATTTTAGTGCCATTGGAGCATTAATGTATCTTGCTAATAATACATGACCTGATATATCATTTGCTGTGAATTTACTAGCAAGATATAGTTCCTCTCCAACCAGAAGACATTGGAGTGGAATCAAACAAATTTTTCGATATCTTCATGGAACGGTTGATATGGAATTGTTCTATCCCTATGTATCCAAGTCACAACTAGTTGGCTATGCAGATGCTGGATATTTGTCTGATCCACATAAAGGGAGATCTCAAATAGGATACCTGTTCACATATGGTGGAACAGCTATATTTTGGAGGTCCACGAAACAGACGATTGCTGCAACATCCTCTAATCATGCCGAAATACTAGCGATACATGAAGCTAGTCGCGAGTGTTTTTGGCTCAGAAGTTTGATCCAATATATTCTGTCATCATGTGGACTGATTGATCATAAGATAGCTCCAACTGTCCTGTTTGAAGATAATACAGCATACATTGCTCAACTTAAGGGTGGATACATGAAAGGTGATAGAACAAAGCATATTTCTCCCAAATTCTTCTTCACTCATGACCTTCAAAATCAAGGGACAATTGATGTCCAACAGATCCGTTCAAGTGACAATTTGGCAGATTTATTCACAAAGTCACTCCCCAAATCCTTCTTTGAAAGATTGGTACATGAGATTGGGATGCGCCGATTTCGAGACATTAAATGATGTCGACAAGAGGAAGAGGTTGTACTCTTTTTTCCTTGGTCAGGTTTTTTCCCATTGGGTTTTTTTGACAAGGTTTTTAATGAGGTAGTTCCCATCACAAAGGATATTGTACTCTTTTTCCTTCACTAAGATTTTTTTCCATTGGGTAATGAGGCAATAATCCTAAATGGGCATCCAAGGGGAGTGTTGGGATAAGAATGAAATGAATGCCCATTTATCAATTGGGTGGCTAATCTTTCCCATGCAAAGAAATCTCTTTTCAAGACAAATTAAAAGTTAATGAAGGTTGAAAACAAAGGCTTGTCACCTATATAAATAGGTGAAGTCTCACTTGTATTTACACAGAGCAATAACAATAATTATTCTCTCTCTTTACATTCTAATTTAAATACTTCTCATATATATATATATATATATATATATATATATTAGTAAATACATATATAATTATTGTTATTGAGCTAATTATATTAATATTAGAGTCTTCTATTTACACATCTTTATTTTATATTTAGTACACATTTTATTTATTTTACAACAACTCTCTTGTTAAACTCTTTCAAAATAGTGAAATTACACCTTCTAAAATAGGGAAAAAAAAAACAATTTCTTTTCTAGGCAGAACATGAAAAACAGAGGATAAGTTTTGTGGTGATGGTGGCAACTTGGGTTGAGCAGAGATGTTATCGTTACACAAAGTTAATTAAATATGAGTTAACCAAAAAAAAAAAAAATTAAATATGAAACTTTGAAAACTTCGAACAAGACCAAATGTTATATCAAAGAATAATTATACCTTAATAAATAATACATTTTCTAAATCAATTCATACAATAACTAAATATAAATAATTAGTTTGAAATTTCTAATAAACCTAAAATCAAGAAGTACAAACATACTTGAAATGTGTAATTATTGTATAAAATATTTATCTCTTAAAATAAGCTTTGAAATTTTTATAAAACTATTACTTTTATATTAAAATGTAAATTAGCACTTTTTTATGTTAAAAAAATGCAAGTAATGTACCATTAATTTCTTTCTTTTTCTACTTATTTATAATAATATCTTTTATGAAATTAGTTAAAATACAACCGTGATTTTAGAATTTATATTAATTAGAGAAAATTACACTCCCCTCCCTGCGAGATGCTAAAATGACACTCCCCTCCCTTCTATTTTATAAATGTGCATTCCCCTCCATTTTAACTTTTAAAAAACCTCATCTTTAATCCATTTTAAACTTTTTGTGTTAACTAATGTTAACTTTATCTATTTTTTAAGAAAAAATAAATTATTTTTTTAAAAAATACCCATTAGTAAAAATTTTATTTTTTATCATTAAATTTTGCTTACCAAAATATCTTTTAATAAATTATTCTTTTATTGATTAAATTGTATTTTTAAAAAAAATTTAATAATTATATAATTTTTTTCTAAAAAAAAAAAAAAAAAAAAAAAAAATTTAATTTTTTAATGTATTAAATTTATTAATTTATCCAAAAATTTTTTTTTTTTTAACAATTTTTTTATATTTTTACTTTAATTTTGATATTCTATATATATTATTTTAATATTAAATAAAAAATTTTAATAAAATTATTTTTTAATATTCATATAATATATTTAATTATTATATATATATATATATATATATAATATATATATAATATTATTAACAGTAGTAAGATTTTTTTATTTAATATTAAAATAATATATATTGATATAAAAAAATTAATAATAAAATATAAAAATAATTGTTAACAAAAATTTTGATAAAATCACAATTAATAATTAAAAAATTATTGAAGGGTAGGTATCTTAAAAAAAATAATTTAATTATTAATTTTTTTAAAAGTATTTTAATAAAATACAATTTAATCAATAAAAAATAATTTATTAAAAGGGTATTTTGGTAAGTAAAATTTAATAATAAAAAATAAAATTTTTACTAATAGGTATTTTTTCAAAAAATAATTTATTTTTTCTTAAAAAATTGATAAAGTTAATATTAATTAACACAAAAAATTTTAAATGGATTAAAGATGAGGTTTTTTAAAAGTTAGAAGGGAGGAGAATGTATATTTATAAAATAGAGGGGAGGGGAGTGTCATTTTAGCATCTCGCAGGAGAGGGGAGTGGAATTTTCTCTAAACAAATTACCAAAATTGTTAGAGCTCACTTGCAAGACTCCTTTTAAAAATAGAACAATGCTAGGGAAGCAAAAGGGTATTAGCCAAAAACCAGCCAAATACTTCTAGGTGAATCCAAAATTTCTACGAGTTAATATATATGTATGTTTCTTTTGCTAAGTATCAGAATGTTTTTTTTTTCATACTAAATAGATGTTCTTTTATATATTTTTCAAATTTTTTTGTATTACAAATATAAATGTCTCTATTTTTTTTAAAAATTTCATAATTTTTTTTTAAATTTTATAGATATTTAATTATTTTTGCTAAAATATAATTAGATATTTCTCTTGTTAAGTATTAGGATATTTTTTTCATATTAAATGAATATTTTTTTTATATTTCTGTAATTTTTTAAAGACTTCTTTTGACTAAGATCAAGTGTGTAATTTGAAATTAATCTAAATTGTGATTTGTGGAAATTTGAATGTGCGTGCAGGCTTCATATGAATATCAGGAAGACATTTTGTTGATGCGATTTGCTGATTATTTTGGCCGCGCCTTCTCATCTGTTGGAGGAGCTCAATTCCCATAGTTTAAGACTTTCAAAGAATCTCCAATTGTAAAGATTGTTGATGTAAGTTGTCTTTTTTTCCCCTTTCTATAACGAAAGAAAAGAAACAAAGGGCTTATTCGACTTATGATTAGAAGGTGAAAGATGCAAGTTTTTTGTTGGTTTAGCTTTGTTCTCTCACCTAATGTTTGCAACTGTGAAGTGCAAGTATTGCTTCCCGAAACGGTTCACCTCCAACTGCAACGGCAGTTCCGGTAACACATCTAGTTTATGAAAGGGAAGTGGTTCTTGTTGATGGTGGCAAATTCGACGAGTCAGATGTTGGTGATAGAAGAGGAGTGAATCGCGGTGGGGAGGCGGAGAGGGCCTGATGGTGAAAGAAGGGTCTGTGTGTGTGATTGTTGAAGGTGGGTAGGTTAATGTGAGAGAGAAGATGAAGATTTTTATAGGTTTTAATTATGTTTACTTAATCAATTTTAAATTTTTTAAATTTTGAATTTAAAAAATTTAAAATTAATTAATTATTAATATAAATTAATGTGATTTTGTTTAGTTTTTTGTTGGTAATCTCTTAGTTCTATATACTTTTCCTTAAAGATAATACTGGAGATACTTCCGAAAAATTATCCACAGCAAAAAATGATGAAAAAAGTCCTACTGGTATCTGTTCAAAATAAACAAAATGAGCAATTGATGATGATTAATAATTTTTATTTAGGGCGTATTTGGTTAAAAAGTAAAATCAATGTTAAAAGTTAAAATTAATTTATATAAATTTTAACAATGTCTAGTTCAACACACCATTAAGTAGGATGTAATCGAGTCAAGTTGGATCAAATTTAAAAATTGAACCAATTAAGTCTGATTGGTTCGAATTGAACTGAGTAGTGTGTTTTTGTAATTGAACTTGAACCGATCAAATTTGGATTTGATTATTAAAATTAAATTTGTAAAAAAATGGAAAAATAAAAAAACGAAAAAAATTATATAACACTACAATAAAAAAAGGGATGAAGATGATAAACACTATATTTTTTAA
The DNA here is from genome assembly GCA_003063285.2 of Arachis monticola. Taxonomy (NCBI): domain Eukaryota; kingdom Viridiplantae; phylum Streptophyta; class Magnoliopsida; order Fabales; family Fabaceae; genus Arachis; species Arachis monticola. The sequence goes on from QBTX01001439.1 coordinate 15,878, forward strand.
TTTTCTTTAATATAATTAGATAAATTTAGTTCTATGACCCTAAATCCTATATCCAAATCAATATAATTAAATTTTACCCATTTAATTTAGACTCGATTAATTATTAAATATAATATTTAATATAATCGGATCAGGTTAAATTTAATCAAATTCTTCGTATCCATTTATACCGCTACCATGAAATATTAGAGTATTAGTATATGAATTAAAAATAAAACTAACCAGGCAAAGGAATGTATAAAATCTGCAAAACTGGAGAAATATAACGAGTCTCTTTTTAATAGACTCTAAAATATTTAGTGATTCAGGAGCTTGTGGTTCAGATTCATGTGATTGTGCAGAAGATAATGCTTTTGTTAAGTATGTTTTTTCAATTTTATTGCTTCTAGATCCTCCTTCAATGCGATTGTAATGGAGCTTTGAAATGTTGTGCGACAAATATGTGTCTTGATACTGTGATCTTTTGTGAGATTCTTATTATTTTGTCACAAAGCTCTTGTTCGGTAAGAACCTGGGGACCCAAATTAAATTTCATGTTAGCACTCACATTAGGAATTAAATATTCATAATTTGATAAAATAATAAATAAGTTTCTGATTTTTTATTTCATATTCAAATGAGTTTCTTATTAAATTTAATTTCAAATAAGCTTTTGATTTTTTTAAATACACATAAATGTTTTCGTACCGAATTCAAATCATTGTTAGAAAAACCTATGTACTTTTTAATTATTTACGAAGGTTAAGAATTTATTTGTATTTTAATTTGGTAAAAATTTATTTATTTTTATGATAAAAGATTAGAGATTTATTTATTATTATTAATATTATTATTATTATTATTTTATTATTTTTAGTTTTTTATGAATTTTTAAAATTATAAAATGTTAAAATAAAAAAAAATACAAATACAAATCGAACTTATGGGTAAAAAACTCAAATAAGTCAAAGAAAGCAAAATTTTACACAAATTCGCCAAACCAAAATCTGCTTCATGAATCCACCAATGCACATTTATATGTAGTTCGAACCAGCCTGATTCGAATTCCATTTCTACATAATTCGAACCAGGTTGGTTTGAATTATATACAAACACACGCACACACTAATTCGAACCAACTTGATAGAGGGTATTGATCTTGTATAAATAGAGGGTATTGAGAAAAATAAACTAATTAAATTAATTCATATATTTCGTTATCATATTATTATTTATTAAATAATTCGATATTTACTCCAATCAAATCAAATAATTAATATAATTAACTAAATTAATTAATTAATATAATTAATTATAATAAATGGTGAAATTTGAATGTCTAATCAAATTAATTAATTGATATAATTAATTAATTATAATTGATTTGCTTTAATGAATTAAATGAAATAAATCAGGAAACACCTTAAGAGCATGTCGCATGAGTTCTGTTATTAAGTGCAAAAATTTGATTTTTATATAATAGAACAGATAGATAATAAAGATATTTTCTTAAATTAGTATAATTGTGTATTATTCATTAAATATTAATTATAATATTGTAATATAATTATAATAAAGATATTTTTTTAAAATAAATTTATTTAGAGAAATATAAATTGGTTATTAATAACCGGTGCCATTATTATTATTATTATTATTATTATTATTATTATTATTATTGGATAATGAATAAGAATTAATTATATCAATATTTTTAAAATTAATATAATTAAAATTACTAAAAATATTTAAAATCAACGTGCGTTATTAATATCATAAGATTTGATCATTTTATGATTAGAATCAAATATTCTTCTCATGATTATCACAACCGGTGCCATTATTATTATTATTATTATTATTATTATTATTATTATTAAAAGTATTTTTAATTGACAATTAATAAGTAATTTAATAATGCATTAAATATTAATTTGATATAATTATAATGAAGATATGTTCCTAAATTAGTATAATTATGTATTATTTATTAAATATTAATTATAATATAATTATAATAAATATATTTTATATAAAATAATTTAGAATAGAAAAGATTGTATTTATTTTGGAGGAAAAACAGAATCATGAGAGATCGACACCTCACCTTCATTAGTTAGAGAAAAATCCAATTTTAGTATATTAAGTAGATATCATTAATACACATGACAATCAGCAATTTGCAGCAGATAAACATAAAAAAAATATATTTTATTATTAAATCTAAATTTTTTAGAGGAGAGAGAAAGAGAACATACTTGCATACTGCATAGTAATTGTCGGCGAATTTTTTACTCGAAGAAATTTTCACCAATAAAAAATTAGAAAAATATAGGATACCGATATATTATCTGTCAACTTGTTAGGGGTAAACATAGATTATAAGTACTCGATTACCTGTCTAAACCCGAATCGAACCAATTAAATTGGTTCTAAAACCAATGAGTAATCGGGTCCAATCCAAACTAAATCAATGACTATCTCTAGTAATTAATTCGAATAACGGTTCTAGCTGTGCAAAATTCGAACCAACTCATAGACCTGACTATATATTAATTAAATAAAAAGCTAAAAATTTAATATATATATATATATATATATATATATATGCCTTTTAATATGTTTGGATTTTAATGTCTATAGTGTTTAATATATTTGAATTTTATTGTATTTAGTTTTTAATGTATTTGGTATTTAACTTGTCTGGATTATTTCTATTAATATTACATGTTTATTGTCCTTACAGAATTTTTAAGATAAAAATTTTATTTTTTTATTTTTTTTTATGAATTTCTGTTTCATCGATATCCAATTACCTGTTGTTTTGGTTCGGATACACACACAAAAAAATACAAATTCGAACCAAACCGAACTAATTACAATTCAATTGGTTCGGTTTTAATTAACCTTAAATCCGAACCAACCCGACCCGTGCTCACCCCTATTTATTTAATAAAAATATTTTTCTTGGCTTATTATGAAAGTGTCTTTGCCAATAATAATTAATTATTATATTTTAATTACAATTAGCATTGATACATCCAGGAGATACATCTGCAAAGACACTTTTATTAGACACAGTCATAAAAAAGACATTTTCATTAAACACATCTACAAAGACATTTTCATTAAATACAATTATAAATAAGAGTTGACAGAAATTGGTAAAATTCTTATTGATTACGTAGTAGAATTATAAAAAAATTTTACCCTTATTAACAAGCAAATATCAAGAGAAAAATTTTACAAACAGCTATAATTTTAAGATTTCATTTTAAAGAAAAAAATATACAATCATGATTTCATTTGTTGATGAAAAAAGTTTACTAACAAAAAATTTTCAGAACATAACTAGTAAAATTTTTTTAAAATTTACTTCATTTATATAACTTAATAACATTTTGATTTTTTATCTCACATTCCTATCAATTCACTTATTATACTCTAATTAGTCCCACTTATTAATGATATTAATTATAATATTATATCCCTAATTATTAGACATTTTTATAATTACTACTTAATATTCTCTTTTATAATTTGAATTTTATATTTAAAAAATAATAAATACAAATAATAATAAAAAACTATAATAATAATATTCATTAAATAACTTTAATTGTAATTGATTTTTAATTCCTTTATTTATTTCATTTATTATCATTCGAGGAGTTAGCAAATGTAAAAGCCTTATTTAATAGGTTTATCATTGTTAGAAGAATCATAAAGGCCGTATACTCTCTAAGAGGCCAAAAATCACAACTCTAGATCACAAACACAATTGGGATAAGCCAAGAAAATTTATAAGAAGTCGTCTTTATCATTGCAAATAATATGACATTTGAATTTGACCTTAATACGGTACCTGTGTCAGAAGGAGTTAAAGAATAATTTGAACAACATATGGACTCACCCGATGAGATTGTTGCCAATCAACCAATTTTTGAGAATATGAACACACTAGCTTTGATGAGGTATGATAATAAACTGATTTAATTTTTTTGTGTTTTTATATGCATTTAAAATTATACTATACTAACTAAGCTGATCCGCATAACATTAATAAGTTCATATACATAACATCCATAATCTTCTAATAGTATAAAGAGCATGGGTTATTCAGCCACATGTTGCTTCCTTAGCTCTTTGGAGCTCAAAATGTATACGTGTCGTCTCCTTAGTTTTTTGGAATAAAAAACAAAGGATAAGGCTTGGTTCATTGATCTTCCGTATAATCACTCTCTCTCTCTTCGAAACCCTAATGCCTCAAAGTTCTCTATATCCCTCCCAAACGTAGCAACAATGAAATGAGCAGAGAAAGAGGGCGATGTGGAGTCAAAGAGGCGAGATAAACCATAACGGGGTCGAGGAGGGCTCGACGGGAAGGGAGTTCTCCTTCTGAGGCAGTGAGTGTGACTTCTGGCTGGTGTGTTCTCTTTCTCTATATGGCCTACTTCCTCTTAGAGTTTTTTTTATTTTGTTTCAGGTATTATCCGCGAAGTCGTTTTGTCCCAAAACGACAATTTCAAGAACCACTACTTCATATTGAGTGATGATGCCGTGAAACCCGTACCCTACGCTCGCGGGCGCCCCAGCGGAGAAGGTAGCAGCAGTTCTGGTTCCTCTCACCGCAAGCGCACCAAATTTCTTCATCATTTCAAGTGAGATTTTTGTTTTTTGCTTTTAAAGTTAACATTGTTGGAAATTATAAGCTCAAGTTGTATGATTTTTGTTTATTGGCTTGCTGATGGAATGTTTTGGTCCAAGCATAGTGACATGGGGAAGATGGATTTGATTCTAGCTATGAGGGAGAGGGCAAAGGTGAATGCGATGAATCTGACGTAGCAAAAGTAGATCAAAGGATTAAAATGGATCTCACGGAGGATTTATTGCATATGGTATGCCCCTCATTTTTAAGTCAATTTGAGATGTTAATGGTTTTAAAATTATCCACTCATGCCTACCCCTTAAATACAGGTTTTCTCATTTTTGGATACTCCCAATCTATGCAAAGCTACCAGGGTTTGTACATAGTAGAGCCCCTGATAAGCATAATCACGGGTGCTCCATTTAGATTTCTAGCTGTTTCTGAAAATCACAATTCTAGATACATCTACACGGTATCTTTGCCAACTGATTGAGATTCTTTTTTTTTTATTTGGAGGTGAATGATGGGTTGGAATGAACTACAAATTACTAAGAGTTTTAGATTTAGAATGTAATGAATGTGTTGATTTTGGAATGTGATTTCTCATTGGTAGTTATTATTTGTGTCTTTGCAGTGGGAGAAGTGTGAGGCTCTGTAAGTTAAGTGTTTTTGGAATCTGTTATTGTTGTTTGTACTTTCGTTTCTGAGCATGATGTTCATATGGTTTGTTTTAATGTTTGTTGTTGGCCGCAGATGGTGAGGAGTGACAGATTTAAGATCAGGTAACGTTGCAAAAACAGTATCTACATAGGACTATGAAAAAAGATCTCAGAAAAATCTTCATTGAGATGATTGAAAGGTGTTGACAATGGCCCAATATAAGTTTATCTCACTGATATCAAATGGCACTCCCTAGGTGTTTAATAGAAAGGTTTCTTTTTTAATTCTAACTTTTTTAAATTGTTATTTATTTTTTTAATGCATTGGTTTGTTGGATGATACTCTTTTCGAGGATTGGAAGGGCGGAGACGGTAAGGCCTCTACTTTGGTAAAGGTCTTGATTTTAACTGTTTATGTGATCTCTTCAGATTTGTGTCTTTATCGTGACCTGAGAAAAAAGAGATTGATGTCATGATAGATCTGTATCATTATCTTGTGAATAATTGACTTTAGCTTTGCTTTGCTTAAGGATTTTATCTTAAAAATACATTGCTGCTTGGTTTTAGAAAAAGGGAAGAATAATATTTTTTAAATTTGTTTTTCCATCTGTGATGTGTTAAACGTGTAATATTTGGTTAGTTCATTATTACTGTCAATTTGTTTTATAGGTGCCTTTTCATCTTCTTCTAAATCTATATGAATTTACTGTTACTTTAGCTGCAATCCTTTTGGTATATGGTTATGCTTATTAATCTGTTGTGTTCTCTTATGATTTTATTCGATGTGTTTTGAGTAAATACACATGAACTAACTCTACTGCTTTCGTTCTTACAATGCTTTTTGTTTCGGTCTTCTTCCTATCTTTTTGAAGTTGGCATTTTATTGATGGGTTATTGCCTTATGTATTTTAAATTTTTCTAATAGTAGTTTTATATTCTTTTAATTTGAGAGTGACTCTACTATTATATTTTTCAAGATGTATTTTCAGCATGTTTCAAAATCTTGGTTTTAATTTTCACATAACTTCTGTAGAACATATATTTTGAATAAATTATTGACTGAGATTTAGTAACTGATTCTTTTAGAGACATGATTTACTATCTCCTTTTCAGTATCTCCTTTGTATTCTTTTATGAAAGGTTCTATTTTTAGGGTTTCTCTTTTTCCTTTCTCGATTTCACGCCTTGAGCTACTAGGATCTCTTATGCTTTCTTTAATATTAATATTGCAAGATAAATTAGGCTTTAAGATGTGACAAATGTTATTAGTTTTATCAATTCTTATGTATAATTGACTTTAGCTTTGCTTTGGTTAAGAATTTTGTCTTTAAAATAAAAATATTTTGCTGCTTGGTTTAGAAAAAAAGAAGAATCATTTTTTAGAATTTTGAACTGACTTATGATTTTTTTTATTAAATTTGCTGTTTTTTCATCTGTGATGTGTTAAACGTGTATTTTTTGTTGGGTTGTTGTTATTATCCATCTGTTTTACAGGTGCCTTTTCATTTTCTTCTAAATCTACATCAATTTACATTTTAATTGTAATCTTTTGGTAAATGATTATATTTATTGATGAAATGTGTTTTATTGGAATTTTACTTAACCTGTTTTGAGTAAATACATATGAACTACATGTTCTTTTTTTATATTTTTTTGTTTTGATTTCTATTTGTGTTATTACTTTTTATTGTATTGATTTGTAGTCATAAATAGTTTTGGCTGAAAATTTTGATATAGTTGTGAAAAGATTAATTCAAACTTTATTTTTCCATTCTTCTTTGTGGTTTTTTTTTGTTGAGTAATGATTTTTTTTTTTTGAGAATCAAATACTACAACTTTTGAGATGAGTCCGATGATTTTTTTGAACTCTCCGAGTTTGGGATTATGGGATTGATCAGTTAGTTGAGATGTTCATGCCACTTTTTTTCTGTGAAGTTTGAATGTTTGATTCTTTTGCTATATTTTTTAAAATAAAATTAATAAAAAATTTATCTTTATTTGTTACTTTCTTTTTATATCTTCATTCCTTGATTGCATTTTTTTTTCTTTAGCACAATTTTTGAACTTTATTGATGGCCACTTTCTTCTTGGGTATTTAACTACATAGATAATTAATTTGTGTGTATCTTCATTGGGAATATGATATATTTTTCATTGGAAATCTAATTATATAGGAAGCCTAATATAGGTGTCATCATCTAAGTCTACCACTCCTGCTACGCATAGGTTTTCTTTTTATTTTGGTTCTCACTTTTCTCTGTGTGTTACCTCGTGTTTTTCTTATCTTTCTCATCTCTCCTCTTGTCATCCGATCCTCTTTCTTGCTCATATCTATTGATGTTAGCTTACTTTTATATAGAGGATAACTGATAGGGGCGGCTGTTTACTGCATATATCTATTTGTGTATCTATTGCTGTTAGCCTAGGGTCTATGGAGGAGATTACTTATCACTTATTGGCTCCTTAGTTGCAGGTGCAAATATCTTTCACTAGATATCTGAGGTCACCAAATATCAGGAAGGTGATGATTTCGAGAATTTGTATGATCAAATCGTTGAAAGTAAAGAGGTTAGAGAAGGCTGTATTTAAATTAGAAGTAGTATTCATTGGGAATATGATATATATTTTCATAATTATTTATTGATGTGCTAAATTTGGTTTCAATTATTTTGAATTTTTTAAATTAGAAGTATGTTATTGGACTTTGAGAAGGCTATATTGAGGATGAACAAAAGGAAAAAAGCTCTGTTGAAGAAGTTGAGAAGGTGCTTGAAGATTGAGTTTGTTGAATTCGTTGAGGATGATACTACATCTATACAAGGGGTTAAGTGACATGGGTCTTCATGTCATTTACCTACCTAAAGCTACTGATTAGGACTTATATAGGGCAATAGATATGGGTTGTACAATTAGTGTGCACTTTTTTTGTAACAATATAAAGTCTCCTGGTTGTGTCCATGTAATAGGAGTTGATATTTGAATTTTGGGGTGTACCTTTTGGTTGGTCTTATTGCTTATGTAATGCATCAATTGCTTAGATGTTTGCATCAATTACTAGGATGTGGACATTAGATCATTAGCCTATAGGCAAAGTTAAGTACGTAGTTCTTTATGTTTGTAGACTGTGTTTGTGAAATTCAATAAAATGCGTAGCTCTCATTGCTTTATGTTATCATATTCTTAATTTTTAATTTATTTGGTTGTGTTTCACTCTTGGACCTATATTTTATTTGGTGACATTTATTTAATTATTTTCTTGTGTTTCACTTTTTTTTCATTTAAATTCTCACTACCCCTACCATTATCCTTCTTTTATCCTATATTAGAGTAGCTATGATAGTATAAAAAAAAAAGTAGCTATAATAGTTTAAAAAAAAAGGTAAATTAAATTCTTGAAAAGTATCAAAATTTTTGAATGAGCTTTTTTTCAACTTCTTTCATAATATCAATGTAGTTTGCATTGTAGGTTGCATACATAAAACTATGTAGTCAGGTTATTTCTTCTATTTATTTCTTTTGTCTTCTCTATTTACTTCTTCTCCTATTAAACTTATATGAATTAATTCTATGTCCAACAACAATATCATGGATAAATCATTCATAATTGCTATAAATAATAGAAGAGTTGCAATGTTTAGAAAAAGAGACAAGACATTTGCACTAAGAAATGGTTAGTTTGAAAAATATATTTTTTTTTGTTATCATAAATAATAATTTAGTTTTGTTCTTATTTTATTATTTTCTAACTTTTTATTTAGTTAATATATTACTTGAGTTACATGAAGGTATCATTTATGATTATTTGAATGATATATCCACAACTTCTATTGAGATCTAGGTATATATTGGTTGATGTTTATTTTCTTTGTTTGTTTTTCTCTAAATACATTGGTTGTGTGACACTTTCAATGATGTAGTCACAAACTTTGTTGATGTCAACGATCATTTGGTGTTTGCACCAAGTGAAATTAAAGATATGTAATTAGTTTTGAGCACTAAATTTATATTTTTTTTGTTTTTCCCTTTGTGTTGTTGATTTGCATAATTTTGAAGTGTGTAATATATAATATTTCTTCTAGTGTTACTCTTTGTGAGTGTTATAGTTACTTCTGTAATTTTAGTAATGTATATATTATAAAAATTGATAAAACATATATTTCCTTTTTTGTGTTATCTATTCTAAAATTATTAGCAATAACCTATTCTATTTGTTGCTTATTCTTTTTCCTGACTCTGTAGCCAACAATATCATTAGTCAGATATTTACAGTTGCTAGAAAGAGTAGAAAACATGCAACGGAGAGGAAAAAAGATGAGGCATCTACAATAATAAATTGTTAGTTGATTCCTATGTCTATTACTGTTTATTCAATTAATGATGTATTGCCTATCTTTACGTGGGTTCATACATCTTAAAATTTTTTTTTGTTTCCAATTAGAGAGAGAAATATATGGTTCAGCTAAACTCGGTCTTATTAGTTGTGGTATGTGATTATATTTGTATTTATTTTGTTTTGGATACATACTTTTGTTCGTTTAGGTATCTATTTATTTATTTAACTAAATACATTCATTGATTTAGATGAAGATATTATGTAGGAGACTCTCAGTGATGTATTCACAACCCCTATTCACAACCCGTTGACAGAACCTTTCGAGATTTAATGAGTTTGAATACACCTTCAGCTCGTGATATTCCTTTTGGTGGGAAGGTTGTTGTTCTTGCTGGTGATTGTAGACAAGTGTTACCAGTTATTCCAAAAGGGACTCATGCTGAAATAGTTATGGCCTTCATTAATTCTTCGATTCTTTGGAAATATTCTAAAGTCATGTGGTTAACAAAAAATTTTTGATTGCAAAGTGACTCTTTTGTGTCAAATTTTGACGAGGTTAAAGAATTCTCAGATTGAATTTTAAAAATTGGTGAAGGTTCTTGTGGGGTTCAAAAAGAGGATGAAATTATTGTTGATATGCCAAGTGATTTGCTTATTTCTTCGACTGATAATCCTATTCAAGATATTGTTTTAGCTATATATTCAGATATTCATATCAATCATGGCAATGCTTTGTATTTCCAAGAACGTGTCATAGTTGCCCCTACTGTTGATATTGTACAGCAGATAAATAATTTTGTTGTTGATACTATTTCTGGATCAGAAAAAGTTTATAAGTTCTAACTCTGTGTGTCAAAGTGATTATCAAAATGGGATTGAAGTTGATTGGTTGACAACTAAGTTTTTAAATCAGATTACGTGTTCAGAAATACCGAAACATGTTCTTAAATTGAAAAAAGGTGCTCCTATTATTTTGCTAAGGAACATTGATCAGGCAAATGGATTGTGTAATGGAACTTGACTCTTTGTTCAAGATCTTAGAGATAACATTATTGGTGCTGAGGTTGTTTCTGAAAGTAACGTTGGAGGCAAAGTTTTTATTCCTCGGATGAATTTGGTACCGAATGATCCTAGTATCCCATTCAAATTTCAGCGTCGGCAGTTTTCAGTTAGTCTTTGTTTTGCAATGACTATTAATAAGATTCAAGGATAAACTTTATCTCTGGTTGGTATTTATCTACGACGTCCTGTTTTTTCTCATGGATAATTATATGTTGCCATATCTAGAGTGACAAAAAGATTAAGATTGAAGATATTATTGGCTAATGAAGATGATGAATGTTGCAACTTGACATCAAACGCTGTTTACAAGGAAGTTTTTCAAAATATATAAGTTGATAAGTGGTTTATTCAAAGTTTAATTACTTTGTCATTTCCTATATTTTTATTGAATTTTCAATTAGGTCCTTATATTTTTTTTCTTTTTAATTGAGGCGCTATACTGGTAAAACTATAGAGACCGCTACGTAATTAAACTTTTATTAATACGAAAGTTTTGTTTCCTTTATAATTGTTTTTAGAAGGGTATGTTTGTGTTCCTTTTAGTAGTTGGTTGTTATATTTTTCGTTCTCATAAAGTATCTTCATTGTCTTTTTTTTCCTTTTCTTCAACTTAATTAATAATAATGGCTTTTAAATTTAATATTTTTAGATCTATTTTAATTATTTCATATAGTTTAATAAATAAAAATATATAGTATTTAAAAATGATGTTATATTAATAAAAGATGAAGTGGTTTGTTATAAAATTTTAATTTATTTTATAAATATTCTAAATACTAAACTTCAATTCAATTCTAAAATTTTATTAATTCATTTTAAATACTAAAATTTAATTCATTTCTGATTGAACTTTAATTCGTCATAAAATTCAATTTACTTCTATATAATTAATATAATATTGACTATTCTATTTTATTTTTGTATATTATTTTATTTTTGATTGAGTAAAAAAATATTGATGTGATAGAAAAATCTCAATTGGATTCTTTTTCCGATAAAAAGGTTATCCCTAACCCTCACTCACTTTTTATGCCCTTCCTATTTTCCACTTTCTTACCCCATATCCTATAAACCCCTTTTCACTCCCCTTCTTATTTCAAGTGATGTTCGTTATGGGTGTTCGTGGTGCGGTTTGGTTTGGTTTTATAGAGAAAAGTCATCCGATTCAATTAATTAATTAAACTGCGGTTCGGTTTGATTCGGTTTTTTATCGAGACCATCCGAACCAAACCAAACCAATTGAAATCGGTTTGGTTTGGTTCAGTTTGTTCGGTTTTTCAATTAATTTTAGAAAAAAAAGTTTAAAAATTGCAAGAACTGTTAGAGCCAAGACCGAAGTATAAAAAAATAGTAAAATTGCTATGAAGGCTGTGTCATTCATGACAAATTAGTGGAACTTATTTAGTAAAAATCAAGTTCAATTAATCATGAAAATGAGCAAGATTGAGGGCTGAGAGTGGAGCAAACTAGCTAAAAATAGTCTGCAATAATACAATAGAATAACTAAGATAGTTCAAAGTTCAACAAATCAAAGGAAAGATTGGCGTTGTGTAAGTATGGATCTGCACCATTATATGTTTCTTTTGCCCAATCCTCCAAATTATGTATATCATATATTCCCAATTTTCCATTACTCTAAGGATCACAACCCCTTCATCTTCGTGTCGCCAATAGAAGCTTAAAAATTCAACCCACCAAAAGGATAAAACAACCAAATTAAAAGAACCCCATTTACGAATACATAGAAAACCGAATAGAACAAAAAATGAACAAAAAGTAGAGAATTAAGCAGTTAGAATTGGCTATATAAAAACAGAGGTAAGAATAAAAATTACAACAAAAACTACACGTAACTAATAATCAGATTAAAATCAACAAGAACAAAAATAATGAAATTAAACAATCAGAGCTATCAACAAATAATCCTAACAAATAATCAGATTAAAATCAACAAAAAGAAAAACCATGAAATTAAACAATCAGAGCCATCAGCAAATAATCCTAACAAAAATCAGCAAGTAACAAATGATAGATTAAAAATAGAATTATGACAATAAATTATAACAAATAAAAAGGATTTAAAAACAGAATTAAGAAAAAATAAAAAAACCCTAAGAGAAGGAAAGATGCAGCGATGGAGGCGGAGAGACTGGACGGTGGCGGAGAGGCTGGATGTTGTACGACTGGACAACTGGCAAACCGCGATAGAGCACGACGGCACTGAGAAGTGAGAATGGATGGAGGCTGACTTACTACAACGAAGCATACGTTGCTGCTGGACGGCGTGAGGCTTCAACGGACGGCGGCAGAGAGGACTAGGATTGAGAGAGGAGAATGGAGTGGAATCTGAGACTGTGTGAGTGAGAGAGGAGTTTCTGGCTTTCTGGTTTCTACGGCGTGAGTGACTGAGTGAGAGAGAGAGTAGTGTATCTGTAAAGTGTTTTAGGGTTGGTTTAGGTTGAGTGGGGGTAAGACTAACTTATATAGTTATATGTATTTACCAGTTTGGTTCAGGTTTTTAGTGTTAGAACCAAAAACCAAACCGAACCGAACAAAAAATTGCAAAATTTCATTTTTTCGGTTTTTTTAGTTTTTGATTTTTTTGGTTATCGATTTTTTGGTTCGGTTGATCGGTTTTGTTCGAATTGGATCGGTTTTGAACACCCTATTGTTCGCGTTCTTTTTCTCAGGAAATGCATTTCATGTCTCTCAACAACTCTCGCATAGACCGAGAAAGGCTATGGTCTATATGGAAGAAGGTGGATGTCGTGGAACGATTTCACCCTATGATTTTCACCTCTGTGCTCTATAAGTTCCCTGCTGTAGCGTTCACTCGGTTCTGATCATGGCGGCAATGAAGAACTTCTCTTCCAATCTGGTGATGACAGAGGTGAAGATCTTCTATCAGATTAGGCAGTAGGATTTACATTAATTTGATAATTGTTCAGGGTTACTGATCACCGAAGACAAGAAGTTTGGTCCATACCTTCTAATGACACGATATTGTTGCCTATTTCATAGGTACTCTATTTAAATTTATAGTTGCTTCTGAAATTCCTAAATCTACCTACTTCTGTACCGTGTCTGTGTATATTAACTAAGATTTGTTTTTTGATGTGAAAGTGAATGATGGATTAGGATAAATACTTCTTAGGGTTACTGTTGACAATGATGATTCTATTAGCTATTGCTGTGTTTGATTCGAAATTCTTTTGGAGCAGGTGTCTTAGGGTTTTCACTTCAGTTAGTTTAAATGTTTTTGGAATTTGTTATTTCTGAGTTTCATATTGCAAATTTGATCCCAGGAAATGTGGGAAATCGTATTTCATAGTTTTATGAATTCAAAGGATTTTTTTGTAGTTATTGATTTGAAGTTTTTCTTAGTTGTTTAGTATGTATAGTCTTATCTGTGTAAACTAATGCATGTATACTGCTTGATAGAATGTCTATGTGAATAATTTGAAAGTTAAATTTAATGCTATAGATCTTTACAAAATATATTTATAAATCAGAAATAGAAATCAATCTCAAGTTTTGGTAAAAGAATCGAACTATAATTTTAAATTTTAACATTCAGATTACATGATTAAGAAAAGGTGGAGCTATAATGTTAATAGTGATGGAGCTATGATAAGTTATATGTTCCTATTATATAATTGTACACTGCATGAATTGTGCTTAGACAAAATGTGTTATTTCTTTGAATTGCACTTGAATTGTACTTGGTAGTCTTGGCTTCAAATTTTGTTTTGCTTGTGTTTTTTTTATTTTAGATTGTATTATTGCCTTTGATATTCTTGATTTTCAGCTACATGCCTTTGTAAGTTTACAAAAAATATTTTTGAGCTATATGCCTTTTATATGCACTTAGTTGTTATCTATTTGGCACACCATTTGTGACTTACATCATATGCTTGAGGAAGACAATAACTTTTTCTGATGAGGCATTATATATGATGAGGTATGTTTGTATAGAACCAAGTGCTGAATATTTAGAAGTTATATCCTTTTATCTTTTTATGACTATGAGACGCTTCTTGCATAAGTTACTCTCATTTGGTTCTTCTCTTTATGAAAAAATAGTAATATTTTGAAAGATTTTATTTTCTAATTTGCATAACAATTAAAGAAGTGTACTAGAGGATTTGCTTATTGTTTATTAACAAAAATTTAGTTGCTTCAATTCGTCACTTGAATTGGATGTTGTCTATTTATTGAAGTGACATGCTTTCAAATTTCAATTTTCTATATTTTGTCATTAAAAGGTTTCAAAGTTCTTTTTGTTCTTTGTTATAAGTTTGGGTGTATTCTTTGGATCTTTGATCTTGAGTTTGAAAATGCTAAGTTTTTTAAAATAAGTTAACAAGTGTAGTTTTAATTTAATCAATTTGTGTGCACTTTCTTAAAAGTAGTTGAATATAACAAGTCTTATAAAAATCCCAATTGCTAACTAAGGTTTATGTTCTGGACTATGTTGTTTATAACTTTATATTTTATTTATTGTCACATAATATATGAAGTTGAACAATATCTTATCACAACTGATTTATAGAGGACTGACATTCATTTTGTTCTTTGTCCTTTGTTCTCTATTTTCATTTTGTTCTTTTTTATTTTTTTTGTTTTGTATGGTAAAACCAGTTTTAAAAAGTTTTATTCGTTTGGAATGGTCACTTAAGTTGAATAACACTTATTTAGTCTCATTAAAAGTTCTTAAAATCATTTTTGTTCTTTATGCTGAATTTTCGTTTAACTTGTGCCTCTCTCTAGAATATGACAATGTTTGAAATGTTGATATAAACTATTTTATGCTTTTTTCTCTACAAGAACATTGATCCAAGACAAAGGGACAAATTTACTAAAGAATGCTTCCCTTAGAGTTTCTGATATATATATATGGTCTAATCTCACATTTAAGCTATGTTGAAATTTTTTAGAGAGATTCTTGAATATGAAGTAGAACAGGAAATATGTATTTTGGAAGGGAATATCACCACCTACCAGACTATGACAGCAGTAAGCAGCATAGCACTACATTAATAATGCATGTATATATGCATGTATTGACTTACAATGTGTTTGGATTGTTAAAATAAATTTGTAATTTTAAATTGTGTTATATTCAGCTTGTGACTTATGGTTGAATGCATATGGTGACAAAAAAAATAGATAGAATCATCTTATTTAGATTTAATTTTAAGCTTGAGTGGTGCATGAGAAGAAGAAATTAATATGTTTGAGACACTGACCATTTTTAATTAGTTGGATGGTGGGGGACCATAAATTAAAATAATACATACACATATATATGCATATAAATACTTCTATATTACTATTACTCATTCTCATTATTACATTTATGTCAAATGTATGTAGAAATTCATGAACATTTTTTGTCCATACATATAAAGCCATTGATTTCTAATTAGAATGTATTGAACCTGAAAGTTACGAGGCCATGGCCTTCACTTACTTAACTTCTCATTCTCTTTTAATTTTGTATTTAGTATTTTATCTTTCTTTAGTTAGTTTCCTTCCTCACATGCAATAAGTTAAAGTTGTCAATTTCACATTAATACCCAAATTCATTCTTTGTCATTCTATTCTGGGTTTTGGTGTATTCTTTGGACTTTTTATTTTGGGGTTAAAAATTCTAAAAGTTCTTCAAAATAGGTGAAAAAGTGTGGTTCTCTTTTAAAGAGAAAAAATTGGACAAAATTTGTGATAAAGTGAGATTCTCTTTTAGTATAAAGTAATTTTACACGTCTATTCAGTTATGTAATGTTAAATCAATAAAAATAATTATCTTTTCATATTGACTCATTGATTGTGTTAATGCGCAAATAAAAGAACGAATTTTATTATATGGCTGTGTAATAAAAACTCAGAAAAATTCTCAAAAATCTAATAATCATTTGACAATACATTAATATTTATGAATGAATTTTACTTAAGTATTATAAAAAATTTTTAATTATTCTTCGATACTTATTTGGTTAAAATAATTAATTTTTTATCTTAAATTCTTTTATTAAATATATAATACTTCAATTTGTGTATTAATTAGATTAATGTAACATTGATCAGAATTGGTTGAAGTTCACCTTTTTTTTCACTCCGATAAATATTTTTTTTTGTAGTATTTAATATAATTTAATTTGTTTTTCGAATAAATTTCAAATTTATTTGAAAAAAAAGTAATTTAACCAATTTAATATGAACAATATAAATTAAACATTTTTGTTTGGATAAATTTTTGTTCTTTTAGAGAATTTCAAAAAATTAAAACAGAGTAAGTGGAACATAAATAGAATTAGTATATAGTATAATAATATTTTTGTAGAGTTAAGCATTTTATAATAAATTTATGATTTTGTTGGTAAAATAGTTCTTTTAAATAATAATTAGCTACCAAGATTATAATTGAAAATTTGAGTTGTAACTACAAATAAAAAAAAAAATTGTTAACTAATTATTGTTTGAAAATTATTAGTTTCAACTTTATTTAATTTATGAAAGATTTAATTTTTAACGTATATATTAAAAATTTTGTTAGAAGAACGAAAGAATTAATTTATCTAAGAATGAGAATTATATAAATTTTATAATAAAAACTTATTACATATTAAAGTAGTCTACCTAAAATTACTCATTTCAATATTTATTTAACCAAGAAATTTAAGACATGGACAATTTTTTTTGGGAGAAAAAGAAAGATGTGTGATATTTAATTGTAAATTCTACAGTGGACGCAGCTGGTCACACTGACCACTTCCGATGTTTTTCCACATGAATCTTACAAATATATAAATACCATATCCATCGTAAAATTAACAAATAATATAAATATAAAAGAAAAAAAAAAGAAAAACTTCTTTGTCTTATGTAATGTGGTATTTTCTTTGTTTTATGTTTTGTGAATTGTAGATTAAGGAGATAAATCTTAAGCAATAGAAATTTTTGCTGGTGCGTTGTACGGGTCTTCTGCTAGTTATATACATAACATCTAAAAATTAAATTTATGTTTATTAGATATTATATTTATACACATATCATTTTTTAGTTATTGCAAAAGTAACTATCAAGTTAACACAGATATTTTTAAATTTTATCATAATTGAATTTTAAAAAAATATCAAATTCTTAAATTAATTTATTCAATTGATAAATTTACTCATGTTGAGTTTGAAAAAATTAAAATTATTGTGATGATCAAACATTGTTAAAAATATCATTTACAAAATTCTTAATTTAATTTTTAGTTATTATCAACTTAATTACCAATTGGTGGTTTAACAATTTTGTTGAAATGTGCAGATTTTGATATTGGGTCACAAGAAAATCTAAGCCCAATATAAGGATGAGGTTCAGCCTTAGCAAAAATAAATTCTAAGAAAAGTGGCTGAATTATCTTTGTTGCATAAGCAAATGCTTATTGGGCCAAGGAATTAATGGGAAGCCCAAAACAAATTCCTTTTTGATCCAACAAAGTGTTGGTTCGAAATTAAAAGAAAAGAGAAAGAAAATAGTGCATGCTTCCCGCGGTTATCTACTCCCACTTTAGAATAGAATTCAAAGATAATTAAATAGATTTAAGTGCATTGGTAACATGAAAGAGAAAGTTGAAATTGATTTGATTGCTTTTAATGAGTTACACGTTACTAAGCATGAGGAGTGGGAAATTAATTTCTTGTAATTTCATTCCTCAATTATATTGAAAGATTTTCACTCTTCTCTCTCTTCTCTCTCTAGTTTCGGTCACTTCACTGACAGGGAAGAAGCTTGAAGATGCAAGCTATCAGAGGTAGAAGCTAAGAACTTCTGAACAAGTAAGAGGCCAAGGTGATGATGGCCCTTGCAAAAAGAAGATCTACAGTATGGTGTAGCTGAGATCCTTACCACAAAAGGTAAGATGTGGTGAGGAAGTCTCAAGTTTTCTATACCTAGAAATGGAAGCAATCCATTTCGGTCAGAGAAGAAGATCCCTGGGGTATGGCTCGTCTCTACTTTTTGTTCATCCATCACAAAAGGTAGCTACTGTAGCTACGTGGAGGAGAAAGCAGAAGTGGAGCAGAAGAAGCTGTCAAGGATCAAGTATTCATTAAGGATCAAAAATCCTTCTTGGGACCCAAGTCAAGATGGAAGGCTCAGATTGATGAAGCTTGAAGAAAAGGGATAAGAGAGAGGTAATTGCATGTTGGTTTTAGCTTTTGGTTCCCTCTCTCTTCTCTCTGTCCGAACCAATTTTGGTGTTGAAGAAGAAGAAGTTGGCTCGGTTGAACTGTTTCAACCTTAGAGGCTTCCTCTTCTATAATAAGGGAGAACAGCCAAGGCTTGAGACAAGGAGAGAAAGCACAGAGTTCTCATAGCTACCCAAGCTAACAGAAGTTCTTCTTCTTCAATGTGTTTCATTTTGTATTTTCTTTAGTTTTGTCTGTTTGAGTCTCATGGTGAAAAAGACAAATAGAGTGAGGTTTGTAAGAAAAAGCCAGTGAGAGAAAAAAGGCAGAGCATATAAAATTAAAGAAAAAGCCATAGATGTCTTAAAGTTCCTTTGTACATCTATGTGTGTGTGTATCATGATTCTGTGGGAATTCCTTTGCAAGTTGGGTTAGCACTTAGCAGTTGAAAGCTTGGTAGATGACCAAGTCAAGTTCAGGATTGGGGATAGATTCTAGACTTGTCCTGGATAGGAAGGGTAGTTCCTAGGGAGAATTGGTGTCTATAATCTGTTTGATTATAGTGAAATTATATCATTGATTGTGATGGATTCTGGACGTAGGCTGCATTGCACTTAGCAGCTGAACCAGGATACTTCTTGGTGTGATTCTCTCTTTCTCTTCTACTCCATTTCAGTTTCTATTGCTAAGGAGACAAAATTGAAAAATATCTCCTGACTGGGTACGAGACAAAAAGAAAATGTCTCGTGTTTGGTTATGAGACAAAACGCAGAAAAATCTCCTGAAGCTAGTTTGAAAGACAGCAAGTATTACTCAGCAAAAAAGGGGCTAAGATTCAACTCCCCTTCTCTTAGCCACTGATTACCATTAATTGGTATCAAAGCTTGGTCTTAAAGAGATCAAGCTTTGTAGCTTGGAGAAAAGATCCTGATGGCAGAAAACAGTGGCTCAAACCTGGTGGCCTACACTCTGACAGAAGGACAGTCAAGCAACAGACCTTCTCTCTTTAATGGAAAGAACTACACTTATTGGAAGGAAAGAATAAAGATTTTTGTCCAATCGGTAGATTACAAACTCTGGAAAATAATCCTAGAAGGTCCTCAATTCCCAACCACCACAGGAGCTGATGGTGTGGTCTCTCTCAAGGGTGAAGCCAGCTGGACTGAAGAAGACAGAAAAAAGGTGGAGCTCAACGCCAAAGCTATCAACTTGCTTAACTATGCAATCAGTTTCGAGGAATACCGACGAGTATCAAGATGCACAACAGCAAAGAAAATCTGGGACAAACTACAAATCACTCATGAAGGCATAACCCTAGTAAAGAAGATCAAAATTGACATGCTAACAGGGAGTATGAAATATTCTCAATGAAGGAAGGAGAATCAATTGATGAGTTGTTCGAAAGATTCAACGTCATCATCACTGGCTTGGATGCTATGGGAATCACATATTCTGAATCTGTGCTTATGAGGCGAATTTTGAGGTGTCTCACAAAAGAGTGGGAAACAAACGCAATAGTTATAGTTGAGAGTAGTGGTCTTGATTCTATGACCTATGATGATTTGAGAGAAAATTTACTTGCTTTTAAAAACACATGTTTGAAAAAAGATTCAAAAAGGAAAGGAATAGCTCTCAAATCTGCTACTAAACCTCTGGATGATGAATCCAGTGATAACTCATCTGAAAATAATTTTGTTTTATTTGCTAAGAAATTCAGGAAAATTGTGAAGCTGAAGGAAAGAAACCGAGGAAGCAGCTCAAGGAAAGCAAAGAAGGATCTCAGTAAAGTGATCTGCTATAACTGCAACGAGGTTGGCCACTTCAAATCCGATTGCCCTAAACTGAAGAAGGATAATAAGCCAAAGAAGGGAAAAAGGAAAGGACTGATGGACTCTTGAAAAGACTTGAAAAACGATTCAGATGAAGATGAGAAAACAGAAACCAAGTCTCAAACTTGCCTTATGGCAGATCACATAAAACATGTAGTTTTTCATAACCTTGACACTGAAAACCTTCATCTCATGATAGATCACCTCTCTGAAAAGATTAGATGCTTCTTAAATAAAAACCAAAATCTTGAGTCTCAAATTGAAATTCTTAAAGCTGAAAATGGTTTTCTTAAAGAAAAATTGAGAGAAGCTGAAACCGCTGTTGATCTTGTGGAAGAAAACAAGCGGTTGAAAGCTGAAATAAAAGGTGGTGAAAAACAGCATTCTGTGGTTGCATATTTAGATTGTGTTGAAAAAAATGAGAAGATGCTCAAAGAGGTAAAACGAATCAAAGAAGACTTAGCCACCTTTGCTCAAAGTTCAGAAAATTTAAATCAACTCTTAGCTAGTCAAAAACCTCTTTATGATAAAGTTGGGTTGGATTTTCATAAAACTGCAAAATTTGTTGAAAAACCTAATTTTACAAACATGACTTCATCCTCAAATGATGAAAGGTTCAAAACCCAACAAGGTTTGTGAAAACAGCAACTCATAGATTTTGTAGACTATGCAACCCGAATAGACACTTTCTTATTCAGTGTTTCTTTGATGAAAGAATGATTGGAAATAAAGTTTATAAAATTGTTTGTGACTATAATGGCTTGGGACAAAGAAGATGGTTTGACATCAAAGGATCCAAAAAGATTTGGATACCTAAGGTCACTTGAGCTTATTTTATAGGTTTGCCTAGCACCCAAGCGAAAGGACAATATGTGGTATATGGATAGTGGATGCTCTAGGCATATGATCGGAAAGGCAACCTTCTTCATTAAACTTGATGAATATGATGGAGAGTTTGTCACTTTCGGTGATAATGAAAAAGAAAAAATAGTGGCCATTGGAAAAGTTGGTAAAAGTTTCTCTTCTTTCATAAATGATGTTTTACTTGTTGATGGCTTGAAACACAATTTACTAAGCATTAGCCAATTATGTGATCTTGGTTATGAAGTTATTTTTAGAAAATTGGATTGCTTAGTTATGTGTAAAAAATCTGGTGAAATTTTATTTGAAGCCAAAAGATGTAATAATGTGTATGGATTGACTCTTGAGGATTTAAAAGATCAAAAGGTGACATGCTTTACATCACTTGAATCTGAAAAATGGCTTTGGCATAAGAAATTAGGTCATGCAAGCATGTACCAAATTTCTAAGCTTGTTAAGAAAAATTTAGTAAGAGAAATTCCTAACATTAAATTTGATAAGGATATTATTTGTGATGCTTGTCAATTAGGAAAACAAGTAAAATCATTTTTTAAACCAAAAGATGGAATTTCTACCAAAAGGCCATTGGAAATGTTGCATATTGATCTTTTTGGTCCAACTAGAATTCAAAGTTTATGAGGTAAACATTATGGTTTGGTAGTGGTAGATGACTACTCTAGATTCGGTTGGATACTCTTCCTAGCTCATAAGAATGATGCTTTCCATGCTTTTTCAAGTCTTTGTAAAAGAATTCAAAATGAAAAAGATTTGAAAATTGCCCACTTGAGAAGTGATCACGGAAAAGAATTTAAAAATCAAGATTTTAAAAAATTCTGTGATGATTTTGGAATTGCTCATAATTTTTTATGTCCTAAAACTCCTCAACAAAATGGGATAGTTGAAAGAAGGAATAGAAGCCTTCAAGAAATGACTAGGGTTATGTTTTGTGAAAATGAGGTTCCAAAATTTCTATGGGCTGAAGCTGTAAATACATCTTGTTATATTTTGAATAGGACTATCATTAAAAAAGGGTTAAAGAAAACTCCTTATGAGCTATGGAAAGGAACCCCTCCTAATCTTAAGTATTTCTACATTTTTGGATGCAAATGCTTTGTGCTTAACAATAAATAAAATCTTGGAAAATTTTGATCCAAAATCCTATGAGGGAATGTTTGTTGGATACTCCACCACTAGCAAAGCATATAGAATTTACCTCAAGGAACATAGAACCATAGAAGAATCCATACACGTGTCCTTTTTTGATACTAATTCAATTCTCAGTATTGTAGTAGAAGATGATGCAGGTTGTGAAGATATGGTCAATTAGGAAGTCAGTGAAGAAAATCCCAAAACTGTTCCAAGTGAAGAACCTGTCCGTCCAGAAATGTCTCATCAGGATGGAAGAGACATTTTAGTTTTGTCTCCTTAACTAGTAAGAGAACCCGGAACAGATCAGAATGTTGAACCTTATCAAGGCATATCCTTACCTCAAAGGCCAAGAGAATGGAAGTTTCTGAAGGGTTACCCCCATGATTTTATCATTGGTGATCCTTCCCAAGGCGTGACCACTAGATCCTCTAGCAAGAAGCAAGTTGATCAAAGCAATGTGGCTTTCTTGTCCCAATTAGAGCCTCTCAATATAAAGCAAGCCCTTGAAGATCCTTCATGGATTAAAGCCATGGAAGAGGAGCTTGCTCAATTTGAAAAGAATGAGGTTTGGACACTTGTACCCAATCCTAATGGTAAGAAGGTAACCGGTACAAAGTGGATCTTTAAAAATAAATTGGGTGAGGATGGTAGTTGTTCACACCCTGGGTCGAGCTATCCGACTTGGGATGATTGGGGACAAAGCAACCGACCTCTTCAGGTCAGGCTACCCGACCTCTTCTCAAAGAGGTCGGCCAAATCGACAGGAAAGCCCAATAAAGGGACCAAATAGAGGAACACGACCCAAATCCAAAGGCAGTCCAAGCCTAAAGAGGTAAGGGCGGTTCCCTTGAAGATAAGCTGACCCCACCCAAAGAAAAGAAAAGATAAGATAAGATAACTAACTTATCTTATCGGAAAGGTCAGCCCACACTACTATAAATATACTAGAGCACCCAGGTATAACTCATACTCTGATTCTACAAAAAATATGTTTAATACCCATGCTAACTTAAGCATTGGAGTCTCTTGCAGGTACCCCCCCACCCTCCGGTGACCAAGGATCAGAAGTGCAGCCAGTCCAACGAGTCGGCACAACAGCTCTGGCCGCCACCAGCCAGCCGGACACGTCATCTCCAACCAGTAAAGAAGATCTCATCCGAGATCGACCTACAGTTTCAGGTAACCCCTGGAACAGTAGTGTTGTTCGTAACAAGGCTAGATTAGTGGCCCAAGGTTATGATCAAGAGGAAGATATTGATTTTGATGAGTCTTTTGCCCCGGTAGCAAGAATGGAAGCAATTAGGTTGCTTCTTGCCTATGCTGCCCATAAAGGTTTTAGAATGTTCCAAATGGATGTTAAATATGCTTTCCTTAATGGCTTTATAGATCGAGAAGTATTTGTGGCACAACCCCCCGGTTTCGAAAATAAAGAATTTCCAAATTATGTTTTTAAACTTTCAAAAGCTCTTTATGGGCTTAGGCAAGCTCCAAGAGCTTGGTATGAAAGGCTTAGTGCCTTCTTGTTGGAAAATCATTTTCAAATGGGTACCATCGATACTACTTTATTTATCAAAGAATCTAATGATGATATTCTTCTTGTTCAAGTTTATGTGGATGACATAGTGTTTGGTTCGGCCAATGAAACCTTGTGTGAAGAGTTTGGAAAACTTATGACTAGTGAGTTTGAAATGAGTTTAATGGGAGAATTAACTTTCTTTCTTGGTCTCCAAATTAAACAAACTCCTAGTGGTATTTTTATTCACCAAGGTAAATATGCTAAAGAGTTAATTAAGAAAGTTGGCCTTGAAAATTCCAAACCAATGGAAACACCTATGCATCCAAATACTAAACTTGAAAAGGATGAAAATGGCAAAGATGTGGATGAAACACGGTATAGAGGAATGATAGGCTCACTCATGTATCTTACATCCTCTAGGCCGGATATTGTTCAAAGTGTGGGTATATGTTCAAGGTTTCAATCTCACCCAAAAGAATCCCATCTTTCAGCCATCAAAAGAATCATTAGATACATTAAGGTAACATGTGATTATGTCTTATGGTATCCTAGATCTAATGATTTCTGTGCAGTGGGGTTTTGTGATGCATATTATGCGGAAGATCGGGTGGATAGAAGGAGCACATCCGGAATGTGTTGCTTCTTTGGAAGCGCGCTAAACATGTGATCAAGCAAGAAACAAGCCACAGTCGCTCTATCCATAGTTGAAGCCGAATACATATCTGCCTCTGCTTGTTGTTCTCAATTAATTTGGTTAAAAACTCAGTTACAGGATTATAAATTGAAAATTAATAGTATACCTTTATTTTGTGATAATATGAGTGCAATAAACATTTCTAAAAATCTTGTTCTACACTCTATAACTAAGCACATTGAAGTTAGATATCATTTTATTAGAGAACATGTGCAAAAAGTACTATTGATATTCAATTTGTGAAATCCGAAGAACAACTCGCTGATATATTCACTAAACCTCTGTGTGAAGATAGGTTCTGTTCATTGAGGAACAGTTTGGGTATGCTGGATCTAAGTTCTATTGATAAATTATGATTTTATTGATTCTGTTTATTTTTGTCTCGTAAGTTGGAAGGAGACAAATCTGGAAAGATAGTGAACAAGCCAAGAAACAAGGGAAGACTGATCATAGGCGTTTTTGAACTGAAGCCCAACCAAATCTTTCTGACCCACTCCATGTCTATGGCCCATTTGAGTTCTTTATTTTTTTTAATAATAATTTATGGAGGTTGCCTGGTGCACAAAATCACAATCACACTTTTGCAATTCCGCACAACCAGCAAGTGCACTGGGTCGTCCAAGTAATACCTTACGTGAGTAAGGGTCGATCCCACGGAGATTGTCGGCTTGAAGCAAGCTATGGTTATTTTGTAATTCTTAGTCAGGAAGTTAATAATAAAAATGATTAGTTTATGAAGAGTAAATAGCATAAATTAAATAATACTTGTTATGCAGTAATGAAGAGCAGATTGAAGATTTGGAGATGCTCTGTCTTCCGAATCTCTGCTTTCCTACTATCTTCTTCTTCACGCACGCAAGGCTCCTTCTATGGCAAGCTGTATGTTGGTGGATCACCGTTGTCAATGGCTACCATCTGTCCTCTCAGTGAACATGGTCCAAATG
>QBTX01001369.1:1926-36455 GCA_003063285.2 Arachis monticola
TCTGCTTTCCTATTGCCTTCTTCCAATCATGCGTGCTCCCTTCCATGGCAAACTGTATGATCCTCTCGGATGAAAAATACCAGGTACGATCTCAACACGGCTAATCAACTGTCAGATTTCTCGTCTCGGATGAAAAATACCAGGTACAGCTACCACACGGCTAATCATCTGTCGGTTCCCGCTAGCGTCAGAATAGGACCCTTATCCTTTTTCACACTGTCACTGCGCCCAACATTCGCAGGTTTGAAGCTCGTCACAGTCATCCCTTCCCAGAACCTACTCGAAATACCACAGACAAGGTTTAGACTTTCCGGATCTCAAGAATGTTGCTAATGGTTCTAGCCTATACCACGAAAGATACTAATCTCACGGACTCGGTCTGTGTATTAGATACCCAAGAGAATATACTCCGGCTGTCGTCTAATGACTACGTTGAACATCATGTAGACCGCTTGTGGTTGTCAGGCACGCGGATCTTGGCTAAGCGAGTAACGAAGATAGTGGGTGATTGTCACGGGTCACCCCTTCATTCTGACTTAACTGAATTAATTACAAGAGTATATCTTGGAGAAGAAGTAGGCGTGAATTAAAGGAAAAACAATAGTAACTTGCATTAATTCATGAAGAACAGCAGAGCTCAACACCTTAATCTATGGGGTGTAGAAATTTGACCGTAGAAAATACATAAGTCAAAAGGGTCTAGGCATGGCATGAGGCCAGCCTCCAATGGAGGTTCCAAAGTGTCAAAGTTAGATAAGATAAAAGTTATAAAATAAATCTCTAAAAGTAGTTTTTATACTAAACTAGTTACTAGGATTTAGAAAAAATGAGTAACTAAGTACAGATAGTGCAGAAATACACTTCCGGGGCCCACTTGGTGTGTGCTTGGGCTGAGCATTGAAATTTTCACGTGCATAGGCTGTTCTTGGAGTTAAACGCCAGCTTGGTGCCAGTTTGGGCGTTTAACTCCAATTCTGGTGCCAGTTCTGGGGTTTTACGCCAGAAGTTTTAGGCTGGCTTTGAACGCCAGTTTGAGCCATCAAATCTCAGGCAAAGTATGAACTATTATATATTGCTGGAAAGCCCAGGATGTCTACTTTCCAATACAATTGAGACCGCGCCAATTGGGCTTTTGTAGCTCCATAAAATCTACTTCGAGTGTAGGAGGATCAGAATCCAACAGCATCTGCAGTCCTTTTTCAGCCTCTGAATTAGATTTTTGCTCAGGTCCCCTCAATTCTGGTGTTTAACGCCAACTCTGCTACCTTTTCTGGCATTAAATGCCAGGCACCAGACACCCTTTTCTGCTGGCGTTAAACACCCAGAATGATGCCCATTCTGGGGTTTAACACCTAGAATACTGCCAGACTGGGCGTTAAATGCCCATTCTGCTATCCTTACTAGCGTTTAAATGCCAGTAAGCCTGTCCTTCAGGGTGTGCTACTTTTGATGCTATTTTTTATTTCGCTTTAATTTTGTAGTTATTTTTGTGACTTCACATGATCATCTACCTAAAGAAAACATAAAATGACAACGGAAAACAAATATAATTAAATAACATTGGGTTGCCTCCCAATAAGCGCTTCTTTAATGTCAATAGCTTGACAGTGAGCTCTTAAAGAGCTTCACAGAGACTCAGAGCTTAATGGTGGCCTCCCAACACCAAACTTAGAAGTTGAATGTGGGAGCTCTGTTTGACTCTGTATTGAGAGAAGCTTTCATGCTTCCTCTCCATGGTTACAGAAGAAGATCATTGAGCCTTAAACACAAGGTAGTCCTCATTCAATTGAAGGACTAACTCTCCTTTGTCCACATCAATCACAGCTCTTGCTGTGGCTAGGAAGGGTCTTCTAAGGATGATGGATTCATCCTCATCCTTCCCAGTGTCTAGGATTATGAAATCAGCAGGGATGTAAAGGCCTTCAACCTTCACTAAGACATCCTCTACAAGTCCATAAGCCTGTTTTCTTGATTTGTCTGCCATCTCTAGTGAGATTCTTGTAGCTTGTACCTCAAAGATTCCTAGTTTCTCCATTACAGAGAGTGGCATGAGGTTTATTCCTGACCCCAGGTCATACAGAGCCTTCTCAAAGGTCATGGTGCCTATGGTACAAGGTATTAAGAACTTTTCGGGATCCGGTTTCTTCTGAGGTAATTTCTGTTGAACCAAAGCATTCAGTTCATTGATGAGCAATGGAGGTTCATCCTCCCAAGTCACAGTACCAAATAACTTGGCATTCAGCTTCATGATTGCTCTTAGATACTGAACAACTTGCTCTTCAACAATATCTTCATCCTCTTCAGAGGAACAATACTCATCAGAGCTCATGAATGGCAACAGTAAGTTCAGTGGAATCTCTATGATCTCTGTATGAGCCTCAAATTCCTTTGGTTCCTCATTAGGGAACTCCTTAGTGGTCAGTGGACGTCCATTGAGGTCTTCCTCACTGGAAATCACTGCCTCTTCCTCCTCTATAGGTTCGACCATGTTGGGTATATTGATAGCCTTGTACTCTCTCTTGGATTCTCTTCTGTATTGCTTGGGAGAGTACTAGGAGGGATTTCAGTAACTCTTTTACTCAACTGACCCACTTGTGCCTCCAAATTTCTAAGGAAGGATTTATTTCAATCATGAAACTGAGAGTGATCTTAGATAGATCAGAGACTATGGTTGCTAAGTCAAAGTGGCTCTGCTTAGAATTCTCTGTCTGTTGCTGAGAAGTTGATGGAAAAGGCTTGCTATTGCCAAACCTATTTCTCCCACCATTATTGTTATTGAAGCCTTGATTAAGCTTCTGTTGATCCTTCCATGAGAGATTGGATGATTCCTCCAAGAAGGATTTAAGTGTTTCCATAGAGATCTCCATTTATATTCACTTCTTCCATTCCAGGATTCTCAGTATCATAAGGTTCTTCTTCAAAGGAAGCTTTTTTGGTACTGCCGGATGCAACTTGCATTCCAGTTAGACTCTGAGAAATTATATTGACTTGCTGAGTCAATATTTTATTCTGAGCTAATATGGCATTCAGAGTATCAATCTCAAGAACTCCTTTCTCTGAGTCATCCCATTATTCACAAGATTCCTTCAGAAGTGTAGATGAACTGGTTATTTGCAACCATCTCAATGAGTTCTTGGGCTTCTGCAGGTGTCTTCTTTAGATGAAGAGATCCACCAGCAGAGTGGTCCAATGACATCTTGGACATTCTGACAGACCATCATAGAATATACATAGGATGCTCCATTCTGAAAGCATGTCAGAAGGACACCTTCTGATCAATTGCTTGTATCTTTCCCAAGATTCATAGAGGGATTCACCTTCCTTCTGTTTGAAGGTTTGGACTTCCACTCTAAGCTTGCTTATCTTTTAAGGTGGAAAGAATTTGGCCAAGAAAGCATTCACCAACTTTTCCCAAGAGTTCAGGCTTTCTTTATGTTGTAAGTCTAACCATGTCCTAGCTCTGTCTCTTACAGCCAAGGGAAAAAGCATAAGTTTGTAGACCTCGGGATTTACCCCATTGGTCTTAATAGTGTCACAGATTTGCAAGAATTCAGCTAAGAACTGATGAGGATCTTCCAATGGAAGTCCATGAAACTTGCAATTCTGCTGCATTAGAGAAACTAATTGAGGCTTAAACTCAAAGTTGTTTGCTCCAATTGCAGGAATCGAAATGCTTCTTCCATAGAAGTCAGAAGTGGTGCAGTAAAGTCACCAAGCATCTTCCTTGCATCTCCACCATTGTTGTTATTTTTGGCTGCCATGTTTACTTCTTTTTCGAAAATTTCTGTTAGGTCCTCTCCAGAGTGTTGTGCTTTACCTTCTCTTAGCTTCCTTCAGAGTCCTTTCAGGTTCAGGATCAGCTTCAACAAGAATGTTCTTATCCTTGTTCCTGCTCATATGAAAAAGAAGAGAACAGAAAGGAAGAGGAATCCTCTATGTCACAGTATAGAGATTCTTTTTACTGAGTAGAAGAAGAAAAATAAGGTAGAGAGAATAAGAAGAATTCGAACACACAAAGAGAGGCAGAGGGTTCGAATTTTAAGAATAAGAGAAGTGTTAGTAATTAAATAAAATAAATAGAAAGAGATGAGAGGGAAGAGTTCGAATTTAAAAAGAGGGAGAAGAAAAATATTTTTGTTTTTATTTTAATTCCTGGTTAAAATTTGAATTTATTAAAAGAAATAAAATAAAATTTAAAACAATTAATTGATTAAAAAGATTTTTGAAAAAGATGTTAATTATTTTCGAAAATTAGAGAGAGAAATAGTAAATTTTTAAAAATCAAACAAAAACAAAAAAATCAAGTGGTTAAAAAAAAAAAATTTGAAAATCATTTTTAAAAAAAAAGTTAGAAAAGATTTTGAATTGAATTTTGAAAAAGATATGATTGAAATTTATTTTAAAAAAGATTTTGAAAAAGAAATTAAAAAGATTTTATTTTTGAAATTAAAGTTGATGACTTGACTAACAAGAAACTAAAAGATATGATTCTTAGAATTTAAAGATTGAACCTTTCTTAATAGGCAAGCAACAACTTGAAATTTTTTTTGAGTCAAAACATTAAATGTTAGCAATAATTTCGAAAATATAAAATAAAAATAAGAAAAAGATTTTTGAAAACAATTTTGAAATTTTCGAAAATGTTAAGAAAAAATGAAAAAGATTTTATTTTTGAAAAAGATTTTGAAAAGATAGAATTTTTAATTGAAATTTTGACTTGACTAATAAGAAACAACTAAATTTTTTAAATTTTTGACTAAGTCAATCCAAAATTTCGAAATTTATGAGACAAAAAAGGAAAAGATATTTTTTTTATTTTTGAATTTTTAATGAGGAGAGAGAAAAATACCTAAATGACTCAAGACATAAAAATTTAAGATCAAAACTAATAATGCATGCAAGAACACTTTGAATGTCAAGATGAACACCAAGACACCTTTGATGTCAAGATGAACACCAAGAACATATTTTTGAAAATTTTAAGAAAAGAAACACATGCAAGACAACAAACTTAGAAATTTTTAAACTTTAGACACTATAATTCAAAAATGCATATGAAAAACAAGAAGAGACACAAACAAAGAAAATTTAAGATCAAATAAAGAAAATCATCAGGAACAACTTGAAGATCAATGAAGAACAACAATGCATATATTTTCAAAAATTTAACAATATTAAAACATGCAATTGACACTAAATTTAAAATTTGACACTAAACTCAAACAAGAAACACAGAATTTTTGGTTTTTATGGTTTTATTGATTTTTTTGTATTTTTCGAAATTATTTTGGAAATAGAAAATAAAGAATTCAAAATTTTTAATCAAAATTCCAGGATTCATGTAATGTTAGTCTAAAGCTCCAGTCCAAAAGAATTAGACATGGCCAATGGCCAGCCAAGCTTTAGCATAGAATTATAAATGAGAATCCCAAAGCTGATGCAATGTTATTCTAAAGTTTCGGTCCAACAGAGTTAGACATGGCCAGATGGCCAGCGAAGCATTAGCATAACAAATACATACAACAATCCAATGAACATGATAAATTAAAGCTCCGGTTCAAAAGATTAGACATGGCTTAATAGCCAGCCAAGCTTTAAGATACCAACATGAAACTCGAAGATGGAATTCATTCTTAAAAATTTTGATGAATTTTTTGAAAAAAAAAAATAATCTTTTTAATTTTATTTCGAAAATAAAAAATATAAAAAGCATAAACATAAAATAAATTTACCCAATCTAAGCAACAAGATGAACCGCCAGTTGTCCAAACTCGAACAATCTCCGGCAACGGCGCCAAAAACTTGGTGGATGAAATTGTGATTCACACTTTTCATAACTCCACACAACTAACCAGCAAGTGCACTGGTCGTCCAAGTAATACCTTACGTGAGTAAGGGTCGTTCCCACGGAGACTGTCAACTTGAAGCAAGCTATGGTCATCTTGTAAATCTTAGTCAGGCGGATTCAAATGGTTATGAGGTTTTGATAACTAAAAGATAAATAAAACATAAAATAAGATAGAGGTACTTATGTAATTCACTGGTAGGAATTTTAGATAAGCGTTTGGAGATGCTTTGTTGCTTCTGAACCTCTGCTTTCCTATTGCCTTCTTCCAATCATGCATGCTCCCTTCCATGGCAAGCTGTATGATCCTCTCGGATGAAAAATACCAGGTACGATCTCAACACGGCTAATCAACTGTCGGATTTCTCGTCTCGGATGAAAAATACCAGGTACAGCTACCGCACGGCTAATCATCTGTCGGTTCCTGCTAGCGTCGGAATAGGACCCTTATCCTTTTCCACACTGTCACTGCGCCCAACATTCGCAGGTTTAAAGCTCGTCACAATCATCCCTTCCCAGATCCTACTCGGAATACCACAGACAAGGTTTAGACTTTCCGGATCTCGGGAATGTTGCTAATGGTACTAGCCTATACCACGAAGATACTAATCTCACGGACTCGGTCCGTGTATTAGATACCCAAGAGAATATACTCCGGCTATCGTCCAATGACTATGTTGAACATCATGTAGACTGCTTGTGGTTGTCAGGCATGCGAATCTTGGCTAAGCGAGTAACGAAGATAGTGGGTGATTGTCACGGGTTACCCCTTCATTCTGATTTAACTGAATTAAGTACAAGAGTATATCTTGGAGAAGAAATAGGCGTGAATTGAAGGAAAAACAATAGTACTTGCATTAATTCATGAAGAACAGCAGAGCTCCACACCTTAATCTATGGGGTGTAGAAACTCCACCGTAGAAAATACATAAGTGAAAAAGGTCGAGGCATGGTCGTGAGGCCAGCTTCCAATGGAGGTTACAAAGTGTCAAAGTTACATAAGATAAAAGTTATAAAATAAATCTCTAAAAGTAGTTTTTATACTAAACTAGTTTCTAGGGTTTACAGAAAATGAGTAACTAAGTGCAGATAGTGCAGAAATCCACTTCTGGGACCCACATAGTGTGTGCTTGGGCTGAGCATTGAAGCTTTCACGTGCATAGGCTGTTCTTGGAGTTAAACACCAGCTTGGGTGCCAGTTTGGGCGTTTAACTCCAATTCTGGTGCCAGTTCTAACGTTTTACACCAGAAAGTTTTAGGCTGGCTTTGAACACTAGTTTGGGCCATCTAATCTCGAGCAAAGTATGGAATATTATATATATCTGGAAAGCCCAGGATGTCTAGTTTCCAACGTAATTGAGAGCGCGCCAATTGGGTTTTTGTAGCTCCAGAAAATCCACTTCGAGTGTAGGAGGATCAGAATCCAACAGCATCTGTAGTCCTTTTTCAGTCTCTGAATCAGATTTTTGCTCAGGTTCCTCAATTTCAGCCAGAAAATACCTGAAATCACAGAAGAACACACAAACTCAGGATAGTAGGCCTCAAAGCTCTACGTCCCTACTCCTATTCATAAACAAGAAGAAAGAAACCAAGAAGAGAAGAAGGAAGGATTATCTATGTCAGAGTATAGACGTCCTTTGTTAGAGAGATAGGTAAAGAAGAAAAGAGAAGAAGGAATCTTTTAATTAAAAGGAGAAGTTTTCGAAAATAAGAGAGAGAAGGGAAGAAAAAGATTTTCAAAAAAGAAGAGAGAGTAAAGATTTAGATATTTTTGAAAATTAGAAGAGAGAGGAGAATTAGATAGAATCAAACTTTTAAAATTAAACAAATGAGTAACTAATTAAGAAAGATTTGAATAAAATAAAAGATTTGAAAGAGATTTGATTTTTTAAAATAATTGAAATTTAAAAAAAAAAGGTGGAAAGAATCTTTGAAATTTAAAAATTAAAAAGAGAAAGTTAAAAGAGAGAAACAAGATAAGATAAGATTTTTTAAATTCAAAAAGTCAAAAGGGAGAGAAAAGATAAGATAAGATTTTAAAAATTTTAAAGAAAGAGAAACTAACAAGATACTAAAATTAAAAGTTGAATTTAAAAGAAAGATAAGATAGCAAAATTTTGAAAATCAAAGAAAGAAAAGATAAGATAAAGATTTGAATAAAATATAAATAAGAAATTTAAACAAAAATAAAAAGACAATTAACAAGGCACCAAACTTAAAATTTTAAAATCAAGTAAAAGAAATTTTCGAAAAAATTGAAAACGAAAAACACTAAAAGACACCAAACTTAGAAATTTTAAAATCACTAAGTTCTCAAAAATTAAAAGGAAAAACACTAGAGGACATCAAACACTAAAAATTTTGAAATCAACTAAAGAAAAATACCACGAAAAGTTCAAACACCAAGAAAGAAAGGCAAGAACAGTTTTCACAGACTCAAGAAAAGAACAAAAACCAAAGGGACACCAAACTTAAGACTTGACATAAGACTCAAACAAAAGAAAAAGATGACTAAAGAGAAAAGGTTTTTTTTTTGTAAAATAAAAATACAAAACACAATTAAAAGAAAAACAATAATAAGTACCTAATCTAAGGAACAAGACAACCGATAGTTTGTCAATCTCGAACAATCCCCGGCAACGGCGCAAAAAACTTGGTGCGCAAATTTGTGACTCGCACAACTGAACCGGCAAGTGCATTGGGTCGTCCAAGTAATACCTCAGGTGAGTGAGGGTCGAATCCCACGAGGATTACCAGATTGAGCAAGCTATGGTTATCTTGCAAATCTTAGTCTGGCGAATAAAAAGATAGTTGTTGTTTGTTGTAGGTGCATAAACAATCGGTAATAATAGAACGTAGAAACAGTAATTAGCAGTCAGTTAAGGCTTCGGAGTTGCTTCTTCTTTTGGACTAACACGTCATACTCACTACTTCATTGATGGATGATTCCTTCAATGGCAAGGCTGTAAGTGATTAAGCCATTGGTCATGGTCATTATCTCCTCAGGTCCAAACCAAATATCCAAACAGACTAAATCAATCTGGGAGAGGGTGAAGCGCATGCAATTCAATCTATTTGCTGATCCTACTCAAAACGCCACAGACAAGATCAAATCTTCCGGATCAGAGACTGATGCTCTTGTGGTTCTAGCCCTTAGAGCCATAGGAACCTTAATTACCCTTGACTAACGAGGTTTTATGTCACATACCCAATTAGCCCAGATAACTTGTTGGAACCCGTGATACATCCTCAGGCTGTAGCTTGGCGTGGAATTAAACTTCGCACAACTAAACCAGCAAGTGCACTGGATCGTCCATGTAATACCTGAGTGAGTCAGGGTCGATCCCACGAGGATTGTGATTTGAATCAAGCTATAGTTATCTTGTAGATCTTAGTAAGGCGGATAGGGAAGTTGTTTGTTTGTTTAAATCGCATAAAAGTAAAATAAAGATAACGTTACTCAGTTGATGGTGAAAGAAATGATAAGAGGATAGGTAAGGCTTCAGAGATGCTTTGCTCTTCTGAATCAATTCGGTCTTACTGTCTACTCCAATTGTGAATGACTTCTTCTGTGGCAGGCTGTATGTGATCAATGCCTTTCTTGAGAGGTCGCCGATTCTCCTCTAGTGCTGAACCCCAGAGTTAGTGTGGATCCAGTCTGATTGAGGGTGAATCTCCTACAGTTCATTCCCCTTTATGATCCTACTCAAAATACCACAGACAAGGTCGAATCTTTCGGATCAGAGAATGTTGAGCCTTTGGTTCTAGACTCTACCACAAAGAATCTAATCTCCCCATACTTTGGTTGAACTAGTGTCTCGAGAAGTCCCCAACGAAGTCGTGGATTAGCCGTCTAAGAGATGTATAATCAAGCTAGTGGTTCATCATTGTCCGATGAAAGACTCACTCTGAATCCATGTAGAATAAGATAACCTTGTGCCGGTTCAAAGCATTCATAAGGATGAAGAACGAAAATATATCTTAGAATAGAGAATCAAACACGAATTAAGATAGAACAATAGTACTTTTATTAATTCATAAAACTCAACAGAGCTCCTAGCCTTAACTTAGGATGTTTAGAGACTCATACTAATAAAGAATACAAGATGAAACATAAAGTGTCAAAAAGTTCTTAACAAAGAGTGATCTTCTGTTTTAAATACTAAACTAATGACTAAGGATTACATAAGAAGGTAAAACAGTCTTTTAGTGCGAAAATCCACTTTCGGGATCCACTTGGTGAGTGTTTGGACTGAGCTGTATCTCCCACGTGCTAAGACTCCCTAGGGGCATTGAACGCTGGCTAGGAGCCCCCTTTTGGGCGTTGGACGTTGGTCTCCTCCTTGTGGGCGTTGGACGCCAGAATAGGGTAGGAGGCCGGCATTGAACGCCAGTTTTAGGCCTTCAATTCTGAAGCAAAGTATGAACTATTATATATTCCAAGAAAGACCTAGATATTAGCTTTCCATAGCCATTAAGGACGCTCTATTTGGACTTCTGTAGCTCCAGGAAAGCTCTTTCGAGTGCAAAGATGTCAGATCCTGACAGCATTTGCAGCACTTTCTCTGTCTTTGAATCAGACTTTTGCTGCAGCTCCTCAATTTCAGCCAGAAAATACCTGAAATTGCATAAAAATACACAAACTCACAGTAGAATCCAAAAATGTGAATTTTGCACAAAAACCTATGAAAATATAATAAAACTTAAACAAAATATGCTTAAAACTATATGAAAATGATGGCAAAAATCGTATAAAATATCCGCTCATCACAACACCAAACTTAAATTGTTGCTTGTCCCCAAGCAACCAAAAACAAAGTAGGATAAAAAGAAGATTAAGATACAATAAATCTCAGAGTTTCCAATAAAGCTCTGTTTCAATTAGATGAGCGGGACTTAGTAGCTTTTTGCTTCTGAACAGTTTTGGCATCTCACTATTCATTGAAGCTCAGAAGTGTTGGCATCCCTAGGAACATACAATCCATATGATATTATTAACTCTCCTAGTCCTAGCTTTTTAGAGTCTTGGTCGTGGCCCTAAGCACTTTGTTTTCCAATATTACCACCGGATACATAAATGCCACAGACACCTGACTGGGTAAACCCTTTCGGATTATGATTCAACTTTTCTAAAATCCCCAGATAGAGGTGTCCAGAGTTCTTAAGTGCACTCTTTGGATCTTTAGATCCTTTCTCTTGCCTTTTGGTTTAAAGAGCTACTGGCTTTTTGCTCTTGCCTTTTGGTTTAAAGAGCTATTGGCTTTTTCTATTGCTTTCTTTTTCTGCTTTTTCTTTCTTCTTTTTTTTTATTTTTTGCAACATGCCTTTTCTTTTTCTTTTTGTTGCTTTTTCTTGCTTCAAGAATCAATTTTGGATTTTTCAGATTACCAATAATACTTCTCCTTTTTTATCATTCTTTCAAGAGCCAGATTCTTAACTCCAACTTCAATTATGCACTGTTTATTCATATATTTAGAAAACAAAAGCAATGCCACCACATAAAAATAATTGATTATTCTTATTACGAAACTCAAAAATTTATGCATCTATAATTCTTCCAAAAAAAAAACCACTATTTTATTCCAGTTCAATGATGATAAAAGGAATATTTTATAGCTAATTGGAAAATAAAACTTAATTATTATTAATGCTTATGCAATTCTTAAATTAAAAGAAAAATAAAATAGAAACTTAAGCACTACTAGTGATCATGTAAACTTAAATATGAGAAACAGAAATTAGAATAACAGAAATATGGGAGGTGAAACTCAACCACCTTAAGCATGGGAGGCACTGGGCTCTTCAAAGGAGAGCTTCTGGCGCTTCAACTCTTCTATCTCACGTCGTTGCTTCTCTTGTTCCTTGACCAATTTGCAAATCATGCTAGTCTGATCTTTCTGCTCCTCTATTAGTTGATCCAAGGTGGTTTGCAGTTGCATCACAGATGCTTTCAACTGATCCCAATATTCAATTGGAAGGATCTCATGGGGAGGCTCAGGTGCCTTCCTTTTAGGATGATCCTCTGGTATCCTGGCACTTTCCATCACTTGCTTGGTGATTGGGCTTTCCACTGAGATTAATGTATCCACATGGATCAGGACTTTAGCCTCTTGGCGTAGGCGAAAGATAAGGTTTGGATAGGCTAGCCTGGCTTGAGTAGACATCCTGTTTGCAAACTTGTACATCTCACGGGGGATTATTTGGTGAACTTCTACCTCATTCCCCATCATAATGCAGTGAATCATCATAGCTCTTGAAATAGTGACTTCAGAGCGATTACTAGTGGAGAGTATAGAACACCCAATGAAGTCTAGCCATCCTCTAGCAATTGGCTTGAGGTCCATTCTTTTCAGCTGGTTTGGCTTGCCTTTTGCATCCTCAATCCACTGAGTTCTAAGAAGACATATGTCCTCTAGGACCTGATCCAACTTTGGATTGTTTATCACCTTTCTATTGAAGGATTCAGAGTCATCCTTTTGTAAGGGTAATTTAAATATCTCTCTCACCTTATCAAGATGAAAATAGATGATCTTCCCCTGACCATAGTGCGAAAGGTATGGAGTATTGTTCCATCTTTCTTTTACTTATCTGTCATCCACAGATTTGTATAGAATTTATTGATCTTGTTCATTCCAACATTGATCTTAAGATTGGCTAGAATCTCCCAGCCTCTCTTTCGAATTTGCTCTTGAATCTTCGAGTATTCATCTTCTCCTAATTCAAATCTTGCTTCAGGGATTACTGGCATTTTACTCATTATGTTGTGATAATGTTCTTCATGTTGCTTGTTGTAAAATTTGACAGGTTTGAAAACAACTGTTGGGTCATCTTTTTTCTTGTTTCTTGGAGTGTTTTTGCCACTTCTTGGAGCCATGAGGTTTGAATTTCAATGAGAGAACAGGGCTCCTTCCACACCAAAATTAAAAGGTTTGCTCGTCCTCAAGCAAAAAGGAAGAAAGAAAGATGAAAAAAATGAAGGAAAGGAGAGAGAGAGGGGAACACGAACATATATAGGGTGGGAGGGAAGGATTTTCGAAAATTAATTTCAAATAAAAGTAAAGAAGATTTGAAAAAGATAGAGAAAGATAAGTTTTTAAAATTGGATTAATCATCAAAGATATGAAAAAGATATAAAAGATAAGATAGGAAATAATAAAAATATTTTAAAGTTTAAAAGATATGAACAAGAATTACAAAGATATGAAAAGATTTAAAAGATTCAAAAAGAAATTAAAAATATTTAAAATTGGAATGGAATTTGAATTTGAAATTTCTAGAAAAGATTTGAATTGAAAGTTAAAATGATGGGTTGAATGAGGAAAGAAGAGAAGATGAAGAAAAGATAAGGTTTTGGAGAAGTTACCTTCCTGGCCCTCTGTCTGGCGTTAAACGCCCAGAATGGCTGGATTTTCACGTTTAACGCTGGCTATCCCTATTGCTAGGCATTGAACGCCCAGGATGGCACTCATTCTAGCGTTCAACGCTAGTGATACCTTCCTTATTGGGCATTGAACACCCAGCCAAGACCTCCTGGCTGGCGTTCAACGCTGGTCTGGCCTCCTTTCTTGGGCGTTGAATGCCAAGCCAATGCCCCCTAGCTGGCGTTCAACACCAGATGTGCTACCCTCGTGGGCGTTAAACGCCCATTCATCACCCTTTTCTGGCATTCAACGCCAGAGAGGTGCTTCCTCCAGGGTTTCTGTTCTCTGTTCTGCATCATATTGTCTCTGTTTAAACACTGTTCATGATTACTAACATTAAAAAAAGCAAATTAATAAAACTAATTATGAAGAAAATTAATTCAAATAGGAATAATTATAAAAATAGAAAATAATATGCTATTAATCATTGGGTTGCCTCCTAACAAGTGCTTCTTTAATGTCTTTAGCTGGACTTCGTTGTACTTAACTTAGTAGCAGTGTTGAGCCTCCTGGCTCGATATCTCCTTCAAGATAATGTGGTGCACGAATCCTTACGCTCTGTACTGTTGTCCTAGCAAGTGCACTGGGTCATCCAAGTAATACCTGAGCGAGTCAGGGTAAATCCCATGAGGATTGTGGTTTGAAGCAAGCTATGGTTATCTTGTAGGTCTTTGTCAGGTAGATCAAGAGGAGTTGGTTTAACAGTGTATAAATTACTTTTTATATTAGAAGTTTAACAGGGATAAGGAATTGGTTAAGGATAGGAGTTGCTTTGTCTTTCGGAATTAACACTGGTATTACTATCTTCTTTGCTTGTGAATGATTTCTTCAATGACAGGCTGTATATGATCAACGCCTTTATTGAGAGGTCGTCAATACTCCTCCAAATTTGTAATTTTAGTGAAAGTATGGGGACCAACTGTGTAATTTAATCATTTGCCTAGAGAGTTTTTGGTCACTCCAAATGATTAAATTACACAGTTGGTCCCCATACTTTCACTAAAATTACAAATTGGTCCCTGTTGTCAAACATGTGCAGGTCACATGTTCAAAATAAAGAATATTCTGAATGTATGAATGAACAGTGCATATTTGAAATTGAAATTTTAGAATGTTGGCTCTTGAATGAATGATGAAAAAGAAAAAGTATTACTGGTAATTTGAAAAATTCAAAAATTGATTCTTGAAGCGAGAAAAAGCAGAAAAAAGAAAAAAAAAAGAAAAAGCATGTTGCAAAAGAAAAAAAATATAAGCATGTGAAAAAAAAGATAAATAAATAAATAAATAAATAAAAAGCAGAAAAAGCCAATAGCCCTTTAAACCAAAAGGCAAAGGTAAAAGGGCCCAAGGCTTTGAGCATCAATGGTTAGAAGGGCCTAACAAAATAAAATCCTGGCCTAAGTGGCTCAAACAAGCTATCCCTAACCATGTGCTTGTGGCGTGAAGGTGTCAAGTTAAAAGCTTGAGACTGAGTGGTTAAAATCGTGGTCCAAAGCAAAAAGAGTGTGCTTAAGAACTCTGGACACCTTTATCTAGGGATTCTAGCAAAGCTGAATCACAATCTGAAAAAGGTTCACCTAGTTAAAGTGTCTGTGGCATGTATGTATCCGGTGGTAATACTGGAAAACAGAGTGCTTAGGGTCACAACCAAGACTCTAAAAGCTTTGTTCAAGAATAAATAGAACTTAACTAGGAGAGTCAATAATATCATCTGGGTTCTATGTTCCTAAAAGGACCAACATTTTTGAGTTTCAATGGATAGTGAGATGCCAAAACTATTCAGAAGCAAAAAGCTACTAAGTCTTGCTCATCTAATTGAAACCGAGCTTCATTGGAAACTTTGAAATTTATTGTATCTTACTTTTCTTATTTTCCTACTATGTTTTTTAGTTGCTTGGGGACAAGCAACAGTTTAACTTTGGTGTTGTGACGAGCAGATATTTTACACACCTTTTGGCATCATTTTTATATAGTTTTTAGTATGTTTTGTTTAGTTTTTATTAAGTTTTTATAGTTTTAGTGTTAAATTCATATTTTTTATTCTAGTATGAGTTTTTGTGTGTTTATGCAATTTCAGGTATTTTCCGGCTGAAATTGAGGAGCTAGAGCAAAAGTCTGCTTTAGAGATAGAGA
This sequence comes from Arachis monticola, assembly GCA_003063285.2. Taxonomy (NCBI): domain Eukaryota; kingdom Viridiplantae; phylum Streptophyta; class Magnoliopsida; order Fabales; family Fabaceae; genus Arachis; species Arachis monticola. The sequence continues at coordinate 17,326 of QBTX01001369.1, forward strand.
AAGCACTGCACATGTTCGGATCTGACCTCCTTACAGTCGGAAGAGCTTTTATGGAGCTACAGATGTCCAAATAGAGCGTTCTTAATGGCTATGGAAAGCTGACTTCGAGAGCTTTTCAGAAATGTATAATATTCTACACTTTGCTTCATATTAGAAGGCCCAAAACTGGCGTCCAACACCAAGATCCTGCCCTATTCTGGCATCCAACGCCCACAAGGAGGAGACCAGTGTCCAACGCCTAAAAAGGGGCTCCTAGCCAGCGTTCAATGTCCCTAGAGAGTCTTAGCACGTGAGAAATACTAAAGCTCAGCCCAAACACTCACCAAGTGGGCCGTAGAAGTGGATTTTAGCACTAGATAGACTGTTTTACCCTTACTGGTCATCTATTTAGTATTAAAGACTTATTTTACATCTCTCATGGGAGAGGCACACACTTTTACACCATATTCGAGTTTTATCATTGTATTTTCTTTTCAGTATGAGTTTCTAAACCTCCTAGGTTGAGGGGAGGAGCCTTGCTGAGTCTTATGAATTAATAAAAGTATTACTATTTTTTCTTCGATCCGTGTTTGATTAATTCAAAGATGTATACTCGTTCTTCAACATGGTGAATAGGATGACCAGTGACAATCAGCTATATTCATCATACTAAGACAAACGTGCCTGACAACCACCCGTGTCTACTTGGATTCGTGTGAATACTTCAGTGGAAAGCGTTGAACTGCCAACTTGATTATACATCTCTCAGATGGCTAATCCACGACGTCGTTGGGGACTTCTCGAGACACCAGTTCAGCCGATTTACGGGGAGATTAGGGTCTCTGTGATAGAGGATAGAATCCAAAGATACAGCATTCTCTGATCCGAAAGATCCAACCTTGTCTGTGGCGTTTTGAGTAGGATCATTAAGGAGAATGGACTATACAAGTGATGCGAGCGGAAATTGGCGAGTTAAGAATGATTATAAAATATGCGTTGCAAGTATAGTTCTCAACCAACCAGAAATCCGCTTATCAATTTAGAAAGGTGTCACAGAAATTAAAATGAAAATAATGGGAGTATGAATCCCAGGTCGTCTCCCAACGAGTTGCAGAAAAGTGTGCTATTTTATTAATCAGATGTTTTCAAAAAGGTTTGAGTTGAATCGTAGAAAATTAAATTAGAGAATGTATATAAATTTAAATAAAAGCCTTGACTGGGAGTTGATTAGTTGGAAGCCCTATTCTTGTTGCAGTACTCTCAAGACTAATTGATAATTGAGGATTATTCTGTTTAGTTGTCCCTCACTAAGTAAGGGAAAGTTAAACAAGTTGGAATGCTATCTCTATCCACAAGTTCCAATCCGCTCTTGGGAGGATTGGTGTTAGTGACTAGAGAGTAATCCAATAATAAACCCAACTACAACCTTTCTCTTGAGCATCCCAACTTCAAGGGTTTCTTTCAATCAACTCCCCATCAAGTTAGGGAACTACTCACTCATTGTAAATGTAAAATTCATAACATAAAAGAGGGAATTAAAGAAAGACATGATAAATAATGATCAAACGATTAATTAAAAATAAAAGTAGTTCTTGTATTGATAAATGCTAAAATAATCCAATGGTAAAATTAAGTAAATTAAGGAACATGGAAGAGTAAGAGACAAGTAAAGAGAACGAACTAGAATGTCGAAGTCTTGATGAGGCAATAACTCTTCTCAATATCCCAATGCAAAAACAATGAACATAACAAATCCTAAAAACTATGAATGTGTAGAGAGAAAACCTAGAGGAGAGGAAAACTAGATCTAAAAACTAAAAACTATGCGGAATGAATGTTGTTGTTGGTTTCTGCATGTTCTCTGGCTCTAGTCTGCTTTTCTGGGCCGAAAACTGGGTCAGCATAAGGCCCGAAATCGCCCCCAGCGATTCTGCAGATTATGCAGATCGCGCATGTCACGCGGTCGCGTCATCCATGCGGCTGTGTCATTCGGCTTTCTGCTTTGCCACGTAGTCGCGTCATCCATGCGGCCGCGTCACTCGTGATATTCCATGCCGCGCGGTCGCGTCATCCATGCATCCGTGTCACTGCGATTTCCTCTCTTTTGCGCGGTCGCGTCATCCATGCGGCCGCGTCACTTCTCACTGGTCATCTCCTCAATTCCTTGTGTTCCTCCCATTTTTGCAAGCTTCCTCTCAAATCTCCAACTCATTCATGCCCTATAAAGTCTGAAACACTTAACACACAGATCACGCCATTGAATGGAATAAAGGAGAAATAAAATACATAATTAAAAGTCTCTAGGAAGCAAGTTTACAATCATGCAATAACTTTAGGAAGGAATTATAAATGCATGCTTATTTAACGAATAAGTGGGTAAAGATCATGATAAAACCACACAATTAAACACAATATAAGCCATAAAATAGTGGTTATCAACAAGCTTCACCCTCAATTAGAATGGATCCACACTAACCCTGGGGTTCAGATATGGAGGAGTATTGACGACCTCTCAATAAAGGCGTTGATCATATACAGCCTGTAATTGAAGAAATCATTCACAAGCAAAGAAGATAGTAATACCAGAGTTAATTCCGAAAGACAAAGCAACTCCAATCCTTAACCAATTCCTTATCCTGTTTACCTTCTAATATAAAAAGTAATTTATACACTGTTAAACCAACTCCTCTTGATCTGCCTGACAAAGACCTACAAGATAATCATAGCTTGCTTCAAACCACAATCCTCGTGGGATCTACCCTGAATCGCTCAGGTATTACTTGGACGACCCAGTGCACTTGCTAGGACAACAGTACGGAGTGTGGGGATTCGTGCACCACATTATCTTGAAGGAGATATCGAGCCAGGAGGCTCAACACTGCTACTAAGTTAAGTACAGCGAAGTCCAGCTAAAGACATTAAAGAAGCGCTTGTTAGGAGGCAACCCAATGATTAATAGCATATTATTTTCTATTTTTATAATTATTCCTATTTGAATTAGTTTTCTTCATAATTAGTTTTATTAATTTTCTTTTTTTAATGTTAGTAATCATGAACAGTGTTTAAACAAAGACAATATGATGCAGAACAGAGAACAGAACACCCTGGAGGAAGCACCTCTCTGGCGTTGAATGCCAAAAATGGGTGATGAATGGGCGTTTAACGCCCATGAGGGTAGCACATCTGGTGTTGAACGCCAGCTAGGGGGCATTGGCTTGGCATTCAACGCCCAAGAAAGGAGGCCAGACCAGCGTTGAACGCCAGCCAGGAGGTCCTGGATGGGTGTTCAATGCCCAGCAATAGGGATAGCCAGCGTTAAACGTGAAAATCCAGCCATTCTGGGCGTTTAACGCCTGACAGAGGGCCAGGAAGGTAACTTCTCCAAAACCTTATCTTTTCTTCATCTTCTCTTCTTTCCTCATTCAACCCATTATTTTAACTTTCAATTCAAATCTTTTCTAGAAATTTCAAATTCAAATTCCATTCAAATTTTAAATATTTTTAATTTCTTTTTGAATCTTTTAAATCTTTTCATATCTTTGTAATTCTTGTTCATATCTTTTAAACTTTAAAATATTTTTATTATTTCCTATCCTATCTTTTATATCTTTTTCATATCTTTGATGATTAACCCAATTTTAAAAACTTATCTTTCTCTATCTTTTTCAAATCTTCTTTATTTTTATTTGAAATTAATTTTCAAAAATCCTTCCCTCCCTCCCTATATATGTTCATGTTCCCCTTTCTCTCTTTCACTCCCTCTTCATTCGAATACTCTTCTCCTTTCCTTCATTTTTTTTCATCTTTCTTTCTTCCTTTTTGCTCGAGGATGACCAAACCTTTTAAGTTTAGTGTGGAAGGAGTCCTGTTCTCTCATTGAAATTCGAACCTCATGGCTCCAAGAAGTGGCAAAATCGCTCCAAGAAATAAGAAAAAAGATGACCCAACAGTTATTTTCAAACCTGTCAAATTTTACACCAAGCAACATAAAGAACATTAACACAACATAATGAGTAAAATGCCAGTAATCCCTGAGGCAAGATTTGAATTAGGAGAAGATGAATACTCGGAGATTCAAGAGCAAATTCGAAAGAGAGGCTGAGACATTCTAGCCAATCTTGAGATCAGTGTTGGAATGAACAAGATCAATGAATTCTATACAAATCTGTGGATGACAGATAAGTAAAAGAAAGATGGAACAACATTCCATACCTTTCGCACTATGGTCAGAGGGAAGATCATCTATTTTCATCTTGATAAGGTGAGAGAGATATTTAAATTACCCTTACAAAAGGATGACTCTGAATCCTTCAATAGAAGGGTAATAAACAATCCAAAGTTGGATCAGGTCCTAGAGGACACATGTCTTCCTAGAACTCAGTGGATTGAGGATGCAAAAGGCAAGCCAAACCAGCTGAAAAGAATGGACCTCAAGCCAATTGCTAGAGGATGGCTAGACTTCATTGGGCGTTCTATACTCTCCACTAGTAATCGCTCTGAAGTCACTATTTCAAGAGCTATGATGATTCACTGCATTATGATGGGGAATGAGGTAGAAGTTCACCAAATAATCCCCCGTGAGATGTACAAGTTTGCAAACAGGATGTCTACTCAAGCCAGGCTGGCCTATCCAAACCTTATCTTTCGCCTACGCCAAGAGGCTAAAGTCCTGATCCATGTGGATACATTAATCTCAGTGGAAATCCTAATCACCAAGCAAGTGATGGAAAGTGCCAGGATACCAGAGGATCATCCTAAAAGGAAGGCACCTGAGCCTCCCCATGAGATCCTTCCAATTGAATATTGGGATCAGTTGAAAGCATCTGTGATGCAACTGCAAACCACCTTGGATCAACTAATAGAGGAGCAGAAAGATCAGACTAGCATGATTTGCAAATTGGTCAAGGAACAAGAGAAGCAACGACGTGAGATAGAAGAGTTGAAGCGCCAGAAGCTCTCCTTTGAAGAGCCCAGTGCCTCCCATGCTTAAGGTGGTTGAGTTCCACCTCCCAAATTTCTGTTATTCTAATTTCTGTTTCTCATATTTAAGTTTACATGATCACTAGTAGTGTTTAAGTTTCTATTTTATTTTTCTTTTAATTTAAGAATTGCATAAGCATTAATAATAATCAAGTTTTATTTTTCAATTAGCTATAAATATTCCTCTTATCATCATTAAACTGGAATAAAATAGTGATTTTTTTAGAAGAATTATAGATGCATAAATTTTCGAGTTTCGTAATAAGAATAATCAATTATTTTTATGTGGTGGCATTGCTTTTGTTTTCTAAATGTATGAATAAACAGTGCATAATTGAAGTTGGAGTTAAGAATCTGGCTCTTGAAAGAATGATGAAAAAGGAGAAGTATTATTGGTAATCTAAAAAATCCAAAATTGATTCTTGAAGCAAGAAAAAGTAACAAAAAGAAAAATAAAAGGCATGTTGCGAAAAATAAAAAAAAAGAAAGAAAAAGCAGAAAAAGAAAGCAATAGAAAAAGCCAATAGCTCTTTAAACCAAAAGGCAAGAGCAAAAATCCAGTAGCTCTTTAATCCAAAAGGCAAGAGAAAGGATCTAAAGATCCAAAGAGTACGCTTAAGAACTCTGGACACCTCTATCTGGGGATTTTAGAAAAGTTGAATCACAATCCGAAAGGGTTTACCCAGTCAGGTGTCTGTGACATTTATGTATCCGGTGGTAATATTGGAAAACAAAGTGCTGGGCCACGGCCAAGACTCTAAAAAGCTATGTTCAAAAATAAAAAAGAACTAAACTAGGAGAGTCAATAATATCATCTGGATTGTAAGTTCCTAGGGATGCCAACACTTCTGAGCTTCAATGGATAGTGAGATGCCAAAACTGTTCAGAAGCAAAAACCTACTAAGTCCCACTCATCTAATTGAAACTGAGCTTTATTGGAAACTCTGAGATTTATCGTATCTTAATCTTCATTTTATCCTACTTTGTTTTTGGTTGCTTGGGGACAAGCAACAATTTAAGTTTGGTTGCCATCATTTTCATATAGTTTTTAGCATATTTTATTTAAGTTTTATTATATTTTCATAGGTTTTTGTGCAAAATTCACATTTTTAGATTCTACTGTGAGTTTGTGTATTTTTATGCAATTTTAGGTATTTTCTGGCTAAAATTGAGGAGCTGGAGCAAAAGTCTGATTCAAAGATAGAGAAAGTGTTGCAGATGCTGTCAGGATCTGACCTCTTTGCACTCGAAAGAGCTTTCCTAGAGCTATAGAAGTCCAAATAGAGCCTCCTCAATGGCTATGGAAAGCTAATATCCAGGTCTTTCTTGTAATATATAATAGTTCATACTTTGCTTCAGAATTGAAGGCCTAAAACTGGCATTCAATGCCAGCCTCCTGCCCTATTCTGGCGTCCAACGCCCACAAGGAGGAGACCAACGTCCAACGCCCAAAAGGGGGCTCCTAGCCAGCGTTCAATGCCCCTAGGGAGTCTTAGCATGTGGGAGATACAGCTCAGTCCAAACACTCACCAAGTGGACCCCGAAAGTGGATTTTTACACTAAAAGACTGTTTTACCCTTCTTATGTAATCCTTAGTCATTAGTTTAGTATTTAAAACAGAAGATCACTCTTTGTTAAGAACTTTTTGACACTTTATGTTTCATCTTGTATTCTTTATTAGTATGAGTCTCTAAACCTCTTAAGTTAAGGCTAGGAGCTCTGTTGAGTTTTATGAATTAATAAAAGTACTATTGTTCTATCTTAATTCGTGTTTGATTCTCTATTCTAAGATATATTTTCGTTCTTCATCCTTATGAATGCTTTGAACCGGCACAAGATTATCTTATTCTACATGGATTCAGAGTGAGTCTTTCATCAGACAATGATGAACCACTAGCTTGATTATACATCTCTTAGACGGCTAATCCACGACTTCGTTGGGGACTTCTTGAGACATCAGTTCAACCAAAGTAAGGGGAGATTAGAGTCTTTGTGGTAGAGTCTAAAACCAAAGGCTCAACATTCTCTGGTCCGAAAGATTCGACCTTGTCTATGGTATTTTGAGTAGGATCATAAAGGGGAATGAACTGTAGGAGCTTCACCCTCAATCAGACTAGATCCGCACTAACTCTGGGGTTCAGCACTAGAGGAGAATCGGCGACCTCTCAAGAAAGGCGTTGATCACATACAGCCTGCCACAGAAGAAGTCATTCACAATTGGAGTAGACAATAAAACTGAATTGATTCAGAAGAGCAAAGCATCTATGAAGCCTTACCTATCCTCTTATCATTTCTTTCACCATCAACTGAGTAACGTTATCTTTATTTTACTTTTATGCGATTTAAACAAACAAACAACTTCCCTATCCGCCTTACTAAGATCTACAAGATAACTATAGCTTGATTCAAATCACAATCCTCGTGGGATCGACCCTGACTCACTCAGGTATTACTTGGATGATCCAGTGCACTTGCTGGTTTAGTTGTGCGATGTTTAATTCTGCGCACCAAGCTACAGCCTGAGGATGTATCACGGGTTCCAACAAGTTATCTAGCCTAATTGTGGTATGTGACATAAAACCTCATTAGTCAAGGGTAATTAAGGTTCCTTTGGCTCTAAGGGCTAGAACCACAAGAGCATCAGTCTCTGATCCGGAAGATCTGATCTTGTCTGTGGCATTTTGAGTAGGATCAGCAAATAGATTGAATTGTGTGCGCTTCACCCTCTCCCAGATTGATTTAGTCTGTTTGGATATTTGGTTTGGACCTGAGGAGATTAATGACCATGACCAATGGCTTAATCACTTACAGCCTTGCCATTGAAGGAATCATCCATCAATGAAGTAGTGAGTATGACGTGTTAGTCCAAAAGAAGAAGCAACTTCGAAGCCTTAACTGATTGCTAATTACTGTTTCTACGTTCTATTATTACCGATTGTTTATGCACCTACAACAAACAACAACTATCTTTTTATTCGCCAGACTAAGATTTGCAAGATAACCATAGCTTGCTCAATCCGTAATCCTCGTGGGATTCGACCCTCACTCACCTGAGGTATTACTTGGACGACCCAATGCGCTTGCCGGTTCAGTTGTGCGAGTCACAAATTTGTGCACCAAGTTTTTGGCGCCGTTGCCGGGGATTGTTCGAGATTGACAAACTATCAGTTGTCTTGTTCCTTAGATCAGGTACTTTTTATTGTTTTTCTTTTAATTGTGTTTTTTATTTTTATTTTTCAAAAAAAAACCTTTTCTCTTTAGTCATCTTTTTCTTTTGTTTGAGTCTTGTGTCAAGTCTTAAGTTTGGTGTCCCTTTAGTTTTTGTTCTTTTCTTGAGTTTGTGAAAACTGTTCTTGCCTTTCTTTCTTGGTGTTAGAACTTTTCTTGGTATTTTTCTTTAGTTGATTTCAAAATTTTTAGTGTTTGATGTCCTCTAGTGTTTTTCCTTTTAATTTTTGAGAACTTAGTGATTTTAAAATTTCTAAGTTTGGTGTCTTTTAGTGTTTTTCGTTTTAAATTTTTTCGAAAATTTCTTTTACTTGATTTTAAAATTTTAAGTTTGGTTCTTGTTAATTGTGTTTTTGTTTTGTTTAAATTTTCTTATTTATATTTTATTTCAAATCTTTATCTTATCTTTTCTTTCTTTGATTTTAAAATTTTTGCTATCTTATCTTTTTTAAATTCAACTTTTAATTTAGTATCTTATTATTTTCTCTTTTTTTAAAATTTTAAAATCTATTATCTTTTCTCTCCCTTTTGACTTTTTGAATTTAAAAAAAAATTTTTTTTTTTTTTTTTTTTATTTAAATTTAAAATATTTTTAAAAAAAAAAAAAAACAAATCTTTTGTCTTAAATTTTAAAAAATCTTATCTTATCTTGTTTCTCTCTTTTAACTTTCTCTTTTTAATTTTAAATTTCAAAGATTCTTTCCAATTTTTTTTTAATTTCAATTATTTTAAAAAATCAAATCTTCGAATCTTATTTTATTCAAATCTTTCTTAATTAGTTACTCGTTTGTTTAATTTTAAAAGTTTGATTCTATCTAATTCTTCTCTCTCTTCTAATTTTCAAAAATATCTAAATCTTTACTCTCTCTTCTTTTTTGAAAATCTTCTTCTTCCCTTCTCTCTCTTATTTTCGAAAACTTCTCCTTTTAATTAAAAGATTCCTTCTTCTCTTTTCTTCTTTACCTATCTCTCTAACAAAGGACGTCTATACTCTGACATAGATAATCCTTCCTTCTTCTCTTCTTGGTTTCTTTCTTCTTGTTTATGAATAGGAAGTAGGGATAAAGAACCTCTCTTTGATCCAGATCCTGAACCTGAAAGGACTATGAGAAGGCATCTGTAACAAGCTCAAGTTAGTAGATTCGTAAGGAATCTAACAGGAGCTCTAGAACACGAAGCAAGAAAGCTGAAGAAACAACAATGGCAGCTAATCCAGACAATGGGAGTGACACAAGAAAGGTCCTAGGATCTTACATTGCACCCAATTCTGACTTCTATGGGCGCAGTATCTTCATTCCTGTCATTGGAGCAAACAACTTTGAGTTGAAGCCTCAACTGGTCACCTCTGGTACAATAAAACTGCCAGTTTCATGAACTTCCACAGGAAGATCAAAACAAGTTCTTATCTAACTTTCTGCAGATATCTGACACTGTCAAGACTAAGGGAGTAAATCTAGAAGTCTACAAGCTTATGCTCTTTCCTTTTGCAGTAAGAGACAAAGCAAGGCTATGGCTGGATTCTCAGCCTAAGGAAAGCCTAGATTAGTTGAGGAGAAGTGGTCAATGGATTCCTAACCAAGTTTTTTCCACCTCAAAAGCTGGGCAAGTTTAGGGTGGAAGTACAAACATTTAGATAGAAAGAGGATGAATCCCTTTGTAAAGCTTAGGAAAGATACAAGCAACTGATCAGGAGATGTCCTCCTGACATGATTTCAGATTGGACCATGTTAGACATTTTTCTATGATGTCTATCTGAGATGTCTAAGATGGCATTGGACCACTCTATACTGGTGGATCCCTCCCCTTGAAGAATATGTTTGAAGAGACGCAAGAGCTTATTGACATGGTTGCTAACAACCAATACATGTACACTTCTAATAGGAACCCTGTGAACAATGGGGCTACTTAGAAGAGAGGCGTCCTTGAGGTAGGCACCTTAGATGCCATCTTGGCTCAAAACAAGCTCATTTCCCACCAGATCAAAATGATCACTCAGCACCTGAATGGGACGTGATGAGTGGATAATTTATACGCTTTTTGGTATTGTTTTTACATAGTTTTTAGTATGATTTAGTTAGTTTTTAGTATATTTTTATTAGTTTTTAAATAAAAATCACATTTCTGGACTTTACTATGAGTTTGTGTGTTTTTCTGTGATTTCAGGTATTTTCTGGCTGAAATTGAGGGACCTGAGCAAAAATCAGATTCAGAGGTTGAAGAAGGACTGCAGATGCTGTTGGATTCTGACCTCCCTGCACTCAAAGTGGATTTTCTTGAGCTACAGAACTCCAAATGGCGCGCTTCCAATTGCGTTGGAAAGTAGACATCTAGGGCTATCTAGAAATATATAATACTCTATACTTTCCCTAAGGATAGATGATGTAAACTGGCGTTTAATGCCAGTTCCAAGCTGCATTCTGGAGTCAAACGCCAGAAACAGGTTGCAAAGTGGAGTTCAATGCCAGAAACACGTCACAAACTGGCGTTCAACTCCTAGAATGACCTCTCCACATGTAAACTTCAAACTCAGCCCAAGCACATACCAAGTGGGCCCCGGAAGTGGATTTCTGCATCATTTACTCAATTCTGTAAACCCTAGTAACTAGTCTAGTATAAATAGGACTTTTTACCATTGTATTTACATCTTTAGTTTCATCTTTAGATCACGTTTGGGAGATCTTTGATTAGTTTTATGCGATCTTAGACTTTTGTGAGGGCTGGCCATTCGGCCATGCCTGAACCTTTCACTTATGTATTTTTCAACGGTAGAGTTTCTACACACCATAGATTAAGGTGTGGAGCTCTGCTGTTCCTCAAAGATTAATGCAAAGTACTACTGTTTTTCTATTTAATTCAACTTATTCCGCTTCTAAGATATTTATTCGTATTTCAATACGATGGATGTGATGATCGTGACAGTCATCATCATTCGCAACTTATGAACGCATGCCTGACAACTACTTCCGTTCTACCTTAGATTGAATGGATATCTCTTGGATATCTAATACAGGGGATCGATTCCGATTTATTAGTGTCTTCGTGGAATAAGTTAGAACCCATGGATGGCCATTCCTGAGATCCGGAAAGTCTAAACCTTGTCTGTGGTATTCCGAGTAGGATCTGGGAAGGGATGGCTGTGACGAGCTTAAAACTCGCGAGTGCTGGGCGTAGTGACAGACGCAAAAGGATCAATGGATCCTATTCTAGTATGATCGAGAACCGACAGATGAATAGCCGTGCCGTGACAGAGCATCTTGGACCATTTTCACTGAGAAGATGGGAAGTAGCCATTGACAACGGTGATGCCCAACATACAGCTTGCCATGGAAAGGAGTAAGATTGATTGGATGAAGACAGCAGGAAAGCAGAGATCAGAGGAACGAAAGCATCTCTATACGCTTATCTGAAATTCTCATCAATGAATTACATAAGTACCACTATCCTATTTTATATTTTATTTTAATTTTCAACCACTATAATTTCTGAATATAATTTAATCTGCCTGACTGAGATTTACAAGGTGACCATAGCTTGCTTCAAGCCGACAATCTCCGTGGGATCGACCCTTACTCACGTAAGGTTTATTACTTGGACGACCCAGTGCACTTGCTGGTTAGTTGTACGAAGTTGTGAAACAGATATAAGATCATGAACGTGCATATTGAGTTTTTAGCGCCGTTACCAAGGAATGGAATGATCACGATTTCGCACACCAAGTTTTTGGTGCCGTTGCCGGGGATTGTTCGAGTTTGGACAACTGACGGTTCATCTTGTTGCTCAGATTACGTAATTTTATTTTAATTTTAAGCTTTTTATTTCCTATTTTCGAAAAATACAAAAAAAAATTCTTCTTTTTCGTTTTTCCCAATTAATTTTCGAAAAATACAAAAAAAAATTTTACAAATTCATAAAATCAAAAATATTTTTGTGTTTCTTGTTTGAGTCTAGAGTCAAGTTTTAAGTTTGGTGTCAAACGCATCTTTTTTATTTTCCAAAAATTATTTTTGAAAATCTCATGCATTGCATTCTTCATGATCTTCAAGTTGTTCCTGGCCAGTCTTCTTGTTTGATCTTCATATTTTCTTGTTTTGTGTCTTTTCTAGTTTTTCATATGCATTTTTAACTTGTTAGTGTCTAATTATTGAAAATTTCTAAGTTTGGTGTCTTGCATGTTTTTCTTTTCTTAAAAATTTTCAAAAATAAGTCTTGATGTTCATCTTGATCTTCAAAGTGTTCTTGGTGTTCATCTTGACATTCATAGTGTTCTTGCATGCATCACATGTTTTGATCCAAAATTTTCATGCATTGTGTCAATTTTATGTTTTTCTCTCTCATCATTAAAAATTCAAAAAAATAAAAAATATATCTTTCCCTTTTTCTTCTCATCAAATTCGAAATTTTGAGTTAACTTTTTCAAAAAAATTTTAAAATCTAGTTGTTTTTATGAGTCAAATCAAATTTTCAATTTGAAATCTTATCTTTCTCAAATCTTTTTCAAAAATCAAATCTTTTTCTCTCATAATTTTCAAAAATTCCAAAATGATTTTCAAAAATCTTTTTCTTGTTTTGTTTCAAAATTTCAAATATTTACTAACAATTAATGTGATTGATTCAAAAATTTTTAAGTTGTTACTTGCCTATTAAGAAAGGTTTAATCTTTAAATTTCAAAATCATATCTTTTTAGTTTCTTGATTAGTCAAGTAATCAACTTTGATTTCAAAAATCAAATCTTTTTAAATTTCTTTTTCAAATCTTTTTCAAATTAAGTTTCAATCATATCTTTTTCAAAATTAATTTCAAAATCTTTTCTAACTTCTTTTCTAACTTCCTATCTTTTCAAAATTTAATTTTCAAATCTTTTTCAATCAATCTTATCTCTTTGTTTCAATCATATCTTTTTCAAAAACAAATTTCAAACCTCTTTTAATCAATCATATCTTTTTGTTTCAATCATATCTTTTTCAAAACTACCTAACTAACTCTCTCCTTCTAAATTTCGAAAATTCCTTCCATCTTTTTCAAAATTCCTTTTTAATTAACTAATTATTTTTAATTTTAATTTTAATTCAATTTTAATTTTAATTTTCGAATTTTAAATTTAATTTTAAAATATTCTTACTTTATTTTGTTTAATTTTCGAATTCCTCTCTTATCTCTAATCTCCTTCTATTTATTTATTCATCTACTAACACTTCTCTTCCATCCAAAATTCGAACCCCATCTCCCTTTCTGAGTTCAAATTTTTCCTCTTCTCCTTCTCATATTCTTCTTCTACTCACATAAAGGAACCTCTCTCTACTGAGGCAAAGAGGATTCCTATTATTTTCTGTTTTCTTCTTTTTCATATGAGCAAGAACAAGGATAAGAACATTCTTGTTGAAGCTGATCCTGAACCTGAAAGGACTCTGAAGAGGAATCTAAGGGAAGCTAAAGCACAGCTCTCTGGAGAAAATCTGACAGAAATTTTCGAAAAAGAAGAAGTTATGGCCGAAAATAATAACAATGCAAGGAGGATGCTTGGTGACTTTACTGCACCTAATTCCAATTTACATGGAAGAAGCATCTCAATCCCTGCCATTGGAGCAAACAATTTTGAGCTTAAACCTCAATTAGTTTCTCTGATGCAACAGAACTGCAAGTTTCATGGACTTCCATCCGAAGATCCTTTTCAGTTCTTAACTGAATTCTTGCAGATCTGTGATACTGTTAAGACCAATGGGGTTGATCCCGAGGTCTACAGGCTTATGCTTTTCCCATTTGCTGTAAGAGACAGAGCTAGAGTATGGTTGGACTCTCAACCTAAAGATAGCCTGAACTCTTGGGATAAGCTGGTCACAGCCTTCTTAGCCAAGGTCTTTCCTCCTCAAAAGCTTAGTAAGCTTAGAGTGGATGTTCAAACCTTCAGACAGAAAGAAGGTGAATCCCTCTATAAAGCTTGGGAGAGATACAAGGAACTCACCAAAAGGTGTCCTTCTGACATGCTTTCAGAATGGACCATCCTGGATATATTCTATGATGGTCTGTCTGAGCTATCAAAGATGTCACTGGACCATTCTACAGGTGGATCCATTCACCTAAAGAAAACGCCTGCAGAAGCTCAAGAACTCATTGACATGGTTGCAAATAACCAGTTCATGTACACTTCTGAAAGGAATCCTGTGAATAATGGGACACCTATGAGGAAGGGAGTTCTTGAAATTGATACTCTGAATGCCATATTGGCTCAGAATAAAATATTGACTCATCAAGTCAATATGATTTCTCAGAGTCTGAATGGAATGCAAGCTGCATCCAACAGTACTCAAGAGGCATCTTCTGAGAAGAAGCTTATGATCCTGAGAACCCTGCAATAGCAGAGGTGAATTACATGGGTGAACCCTATGGAAACACCTATAATCCCTCATGGAGAAATCACCCAAATCTCTCATGGAAGGATCAACAAAAGCCTCAACAAGGCTTTAATAATGGTGGAAGAAACAGGTTTAGCAATAGCAAGCCCTTTCCATCATCCACTCAGCAAAAGACAGAGAGTTCTGAGCAGAATCCATCTAGCTTGGCAAATATAATCTCTGATCTATCTAAGGCCACTCTAAGTTTCATGAATGAAACAAGGTCCTCCATTAGAAATTTGGAAGCACAAGTAGGCCAGGTGAGTAAAAGAGTCACTGAAACTCCTCCTAGTACTCTCCCAAGCAATACAGAAGAAAATCCAAAAGGAGAGTGCAAGGCCATTGAAATGACCATCATGGGACGTCCAAAGATCAATAAGGAGTTTCCCTCGGAGGAACCAAAGGAATCTGAGGCTCATCTAGAAACCATAGAGATTCAATTGAACATCCTTATGCCATTCATGAGCTCTGATGAGTATTCTTCTTCTGAAGAGAATGAAGATGTTACTGAAGAGCAAGTTGCCAAGTACCTTGGTGCTATCATGAAGCTGAATACCAAATTATTTGGTAATGAGACTTGGGAAGATGAACCTCCCTTGTTCACCAATGAACTGAGTGATCTGGATCAACTGAGATTGCCTCAGAAGAAACAGGATCCTGGAAAGTTCTTAATACCTTGTACCATAGGCACCATGACCTTTGAGAAGGCTCTATGTGACCTTGGGTCAGGGATAAACCTCCTGTCCCTCTCTGTAATGGAGAAATTGGGAATCTTTGAGGTGCAAGTTACCAGAATCTCACTAGAGATGGCAGACAACTCAAGAAAACAGGCTTATGGACTAGTAGAGGACATGTTAGTAAAGGTTGAAGACCTTTACATCCCTGCTGATTTCATAATCCTAGACACTGGGGAAGGAGAGGATGAATCCATCATCCTTGGTTAGTATGAGCGGATAATTTATACGCTTTTTGGCATTGTTTTTACTTAGTTTTTAGTATGATTTAGTTAGTTTTTAGTATATTTTTATTAGTTTTTAAATAAAAATCACATTTCTGGACTTTACTATAAGTTTGTGTGTTTTTCTGTCATTTCAGGTATTTTCTGGCTGAAATTGAGGCACCTAAGCAAAAATCAGATTTAGAGGTTGAAGAAGGACTGCAGATGCTGTTGGATTCTGACCTCCATGCACTCAAAGTAGATTTTCTGGAGCTACAAAACTCCAAATGGCGCGCTTCCAATTTCGTTGGAAAGTAGACATCCAAGGTTTTCCGAAATATATAATAGTCCATACTTTGCCTAAGGATAGATGACGTAAACAGGTGTTGAACGCCAGTTCCAAGCTGCATTCTGGAGTCAAACGCCAGAAACAGGTTGCAAAGTGGAGTTCAACGCCAAAAACACGTCACAAACTGGCGTTCAACTCCAAGAATGACCTCTCCACGTGTAAACTTCAAGCTCAGCCCAAGCACACACCAAGTGGGCCCCGGAAGTGGATTTCTGCATCATTTACTCAATTCTGTAAACCCTAGTAACTAGTCTAGTATAAATAGGACTTTTTACCATTTTATTTACATCTTTAGTTTCATCTTTAGATCACGTTTGGGGGATCTTTGATTAGTTTTATGCGATCTTAGACTTTTGTGAGGGCTGGCCATTCGGCCATGCCTGAACCTTTCACTTATGTATTTTTCAACGGCAGAGTTTCTACACACCATAGATTAAGGTGTGGAGCTCTGCTGTTCCTCAAAGATTAATGCAAAGTACTACTGTTTTTCTATTCAATTCAACTTATTCCGCTTCTAAGATATTCATCCGTACTTCAATATGATGAATGTGATGATCGTGACAGTCATCATCATTCGCAACTTATGAACGCGTGCCTGACAACCACTTCCGTTCTACCTTAGATTGAATGGATATCTCTTGGATATCTAATACAGGGGACCGAGTCCGACTTATTAGTGTCTTCGTGGTATAAGTTAGAACCCATGGATGACCATTCCTGAGATCCGGAAAGTCTAAACCTTGTCTGTGGTATTCTGAGTAGGATCTGGAAAGGGATGGCTGTGACGAGCTTAAAACTCGCGAGTGATGGGCGTAGTGACAGACGCAAAAGGATCAATGGATCCTATTCTAGTATGATCGAGAACCGACAGATGAATAGTCGTGCCGTGACAGAGCATCTGGACTATTTCACTGAGAGGACGGGAAGTAGCCATTGACAACGGTGATGCCCAACAAATAGCTTGCCATGGAAAGGACTAGGATTGATTGGACGAAGACAGCAAGAAAGTAGAGATCAGAGGAACGAAAGCATCTCTATACGCTTATCTGAAATTCTCACCAATGAATTACATAAGTACCACTATCCTATTTTATATTTTATTTAATTTTCATCCACTATAATTTCTTAATACAATTTAATCCGCCTGACTGGGATTTACAAGGTGACCATAGCTTGCTTCAAGCCAACAATCTCTGTAGGATCGACCCTTACTCACGTAAGGTTTATTACTTGGATGACCCAGTGCACTTGCTAGTTAGTTGTATGAAGTTGTGAAACAGATATAAGATCATGAACGTGCGTATTGAGTTTTTAGCGTCGTTACCAAGGAATGGAATGATCACGATTTTGCACACCAGGATGTAGAGCTTTGAGGCCTACTATCCTAAGTTTGTGTGTTTTTCTGTGATTTTAGGTATTTTCTGGCTGAAATTGAGGGACCTGAGCAAAAATCTGATTCAGAGGCTGAAAAATGACTGTAGATGCTGTTGGATTCTGATCCTCCTGCACTCAAAGTGGATTTTCTGGAGCTACAAAAACCTAATTGGCACGCTCTTAATTGCGTTGGAAAGTAGACATCCTGGGCTTTCCAGAAATATATAATAGTACATACTTTGCTCGAGATTTGATGGCCCAAACTGGTGTTCAAAGCCATCCTAAAACTTTCTGGCATAAAACGCTAGAACTGGCACCAGAATTGGAGTTAAACGCCCAAACTGGCACCAAGCTGGTGCTTAACTCCAAGAACAGCCTATGCACGTGAAAGCTTCAATGCTTAGCCCAAGCACGCACCAAGTGGGTCCCGGAAGTGGATTTCTGCACTATCTGCACTTAGTTACTCATTTTCTGTAAACCCTAGTAACTACTTTAGTATAAAAACTACTTTTAGAGATTTATTTTATAACTTTTATATCTTATGTAACTTTGACACTTTGGAACCTCCATTGGAGGCTGGCCTCACGACCATGCCTAGACCTTTTTCACTTATGTATTTTCTACGGTGGAGTTTCTATACCCCATAGATTAAGGTGTGGAGCTCTACTATTCTTCATGAATTAATGTAAGTACTATTATTTTTCTTCAATTCACACCTACTTCTTCTCCAAGATATACTCTTGTACTTAATTCAGTTAAGTCAGAATGAAGGGGTGACCCGTGACAATCACCCACTATCTTCGTTACGCTCGCTTAGCCAAGATTCGTGTGCCTGACAACCACAAGCGGTCTACATGATGTTCAACGTAGTCATTGGACGACAGCTGGAGTATATTCTCTTGGGTATCTAATACACGGACCGAGTCCGTGAGATTAGTATCTTCGTGGTATAGGCTAGAACCATTAGCAGCATTCCTAAGATCCGGAAAGTCTAAACCTTGTCTGTGGTATTCCGAGTAGGCTTTGGGAAGGGATGACTGTGACGAGCTTCAAACCTACGAATGTTGGGCGCAGTGACTGTGTGAAAAAGGATAAGGGTCCTATTCCGACGCTAGCGGGAACCGACAGATGATTAGCCGTGCAGTAGCTGTACCTGGTATTTTTCATCCGAGACGAGAAATCCGACAGTTGATTAGCCGTGTTGAGATCGTACCTGGTATTTTTCATCCGAGAGGATCATACAGCTTGCCAGGGAAGGGAGCACGCATGATTGGAAGAAGGCAATAGGAAAGTAGAGGTTCAGAAGCAACAAAGCATCTCCAAACGCTTATCTGAAATTCCTACCAGTGAATTACATAAGTATCTCTATCTTATTTCATGTTTTATTTATCTTTTAGTTATCAAAACCTCATAACCATTTGAATCCACCTGACTAAGATTTACAAGATGACCATAGCTTGCTTCAAGCTGACAGTCTCTGTGGGATCGACCCTTACTCACGTAAGGTATTACTTGGACGACCCAGTGCACTTGCTGGTTAGTTGTGTGGAGTTGTGAAAAGTGTGAATCATAATTTCGTCCACCAAGTTTTTGGCGCCGTTGCCGGGGATTGTTCGAGTTTGGACAACTGACGGTTCATCTTGTTACTTAGATTGGTTAATTTTGTTTTATGTTTAAGCTTTTTATATTTTTTATTTTCGAAAAAAAACTAAAAAATATATATTTAGTTTTCAAAAAATTCATCAAAATTTTTAGGAATGAATTCCATCTTCGAGTTTCATGTTGGTATCTTAAAGCTTGGCTGGCTATTAAGCCATGTCTAATCTTTTGGACCGGAGCTTTAATTTATCATGTTCATTGGATTGTTGTATGTATTTGTTATGCTAAAGCTTG
>QBTX01001370.1:0-11916 GCA_003063285.2 Arachis monticola
TGGTGGAGGAGGGGGGAGGCCGAACCCAATTCTTAAAGGGGTGGGGGGGTGGGTTTCGAAAAATTGGAAAAGATAGATAAAAGTTGAGTGAAAAAGATAAGATAGAGAGATATAGTTAATATTTGACAAGATAGGATAAGATTTTGAAAAAGATAAATTTGGATTTTGAAATTTTTTTTTTTTTTTTTAAATTTGAAAAGATATTGGATTATGTTTTGAAAGATTTTTTTTTTGAGTGAAAAAGATAGATTTGTTTTCAGAAAGATTTTGAAAAGAGTTCGGATGTTGAATTGGGAAAGATGGATTTTTTAGGAACTCAGGGTTTCTTGGAATGTTCATGTAAATTCATGCATTGAACGCCGATAAAATGTTGAAATTTAAGAAGGAAATACGGTTGTGGGGTAATTGGATTTGGCTCCTCCCTGTCTTTCTAGCGTTTGACGCCCAAACCACTGCTTGTTTTGGGGGCGTTCAACCGCCCAAAGGCTGATCTCCTGGGCGTTCAGCGCCCAGCTTGCTGCCTATTACTTAGGGGTTCAACGCCAGGTGGTGGCCATTTCTTGGCGTTGGAACTCCCAGATTCGGCGTACCAATTACTGGTGTTCAGCGCCCAGTGGATGCCATTTTGGGCCGCTGGAAGCGCCCAATGCCCCTTTACTCGGTCTTTTCTTGCCTGGAGCTCTTTTAAGCTCTGTATTTGTATGGGCGATTCTTCTATAACCTCTGTAAACTATACAAATGATCTCTATAACTTGTGTAGTGGAATTTAATATAAAAATAGGGCAAAATGCTTTAGAGGATTGATGCCCCATTGCTGGGTTGCCTCCCAGCAAGCGCTTCTTTATTGTCTTTATGCTGAATCTTGCTGAGCTTTTATCTAGCTTCAGCCTTGAGCATTCTTGCTCAACTTTGCCTTCAAGAAATACTGCTTGATTCGCTGTCCATTGACAATGAACTTCTTATCCGAATCAATATCTTGAAGCTCCACATTTAACATATGGTGACATCACTTGTAATCACATATGGTCCCCCCCACCGGGACTTCTCAGTTTGGGGATGCCTGAGTCTAGAGTTAAACAACAGAACCTTCTGGCCTGGTTCCAATCAGATTCTAGATGACAGTTTCTGTCATCACTCTTTTATTTTCTTTATATAGCTTGGCATGTTCGAAAGCTGTGAATCTAACCAATCCCTCTAGCTCATTTAGGTGCTGGAGCAATCTTTTTCTTTCTAAGTTTGGCATCCAAGTTTAGGAATCTGGTTTCCGAGTAGGCTTTATGTTCCAGTGTCCACGGGCAAGGGTGGCATGCTTTACCATACACGAGTTGGTTTGGAGAGGTCCCTATAGGGTCTTGAAATGCTGTTCTGTAAGCCCACAGGGCATCATCCAAGCTCCTTGCCCATCCTTTGTCTACAGTATTTACTGTCGCGCTCAGTCCAGATTCTCTATTTTAAATTCTCTGCTTAGAGACTTCAGCCTGCCCATTGGTTTGTGGATGATATGGGGAATGCCACCCTTGTGCGAATTTCATACCGTTAAACAATGGCAGAGTAAAGCTGTTTATTGCAGAAGTGAGTGCCGCCCCCCCATCACTCGATTAGTACTTTCTAGGAAACCCAAACCTGCTCAAAAATATGGTTCTGGATGAATTTCAGCACTGTTTTAGTGTCATTCGTGGGTGATGTTATAGCCTCAACCCATTTTGATACATAGGCAACTGCCACCAGAACATAAGTGTTTGAGTATGATGGTGGGAAAGGTCCCATGAAGTCAATTCCCCATACGTCCAACAACTCAATCTCCCTGATTTCTTGTTGAGGCATGGCGTCACCATGAGGTAGATTACCAGCTCTTTGGCAACTGTCACAATTAGGCACAATTCGGGAGATTCAGCTTTATAGAGTGTGGGCCATAGAAGCCACATTGGAGAAACTTTGTGGCTGTTCGCTCAACTACGAAATGGCCTCCATATTAAGATCCGTGGCAATGCCAAAGGATCCTATGTGCTTCTTCTCTGGGGGACACAGCCTACGGATATTCCAGGGCCTCGGCAGATCTCTTAAAGAGATAGGGGTCATCCCTCCCAAAAGTAGTACTTTGCATCAGTGACTAAATTTTCTTTCTTTGTATTCTATTGTACTCTTGGGATGAACCGTGCAGCTTTATAGTTTGCAAAATCTGCAAACCATGGAGCATCCTGAATGGCAAATAGGATGCCTCATCAGGGAAGGTCTCAGAGATCTCAAAAAAAGGGAGGGACGTCCCTTCCACTGGCACTATCCGGGACAGATGATCGGCCACTTGGTTTCTGTCCGTTTTCTGTCCTTATTTTCTATATAAAAACCTCGTTGCAGAGGCAATACCCATCTGATGAGCCTGAGTTTTGAATCCTGGCTTTGTGAGTAGATATTTAAGAGCAGCATGGTGAGTGTACACAATCACTTTTGATCCTACTAAGTATGATCTGAATTTGTCAATGGCGTAGACCACTGCAAGTAGTTCTTTTGTCTGTGATTGTGTAATTTTTTTTTTTTTTTTTTTTTTTTTTTTCTTTTGCATAATAATGACATGCAGAAGCTTGTCATGCCTTTTTTTTTTTAAATATTTTTATGAACACATGATATTGGCATCACATCATTAACTCAAATGGCATGTCCAGTTGGTGCAGAAATGACTGGTGCTGTGAACCAGCTAGCTTTCCAGCGTTTAAAGCGCTGTGCAGGCATGCTGTTCAAACACAAATGGTGTCGTTAGCAGCTAGCAAGATTGCTTAAAGAGGTTTTGGCGATTTTTTGAAAAATCCTTATATATTAACCTCCTATAGAATCTGCAGTGCCCCAACAGTCTTCTGGATTGCCTTAACATTTGGCAGGTGGTGGTAATTTTTCAATTACCTCTATTTTTTGCTTGATCCACCTATATTCCCGGATTGTTTGAGATTATTATTCCAAAAACAATTCCTTCAGTCACCATGAAGTGACACTTTCCCAGTTTTAAAAAACTAGTATACGTTTCTTGGCCATCGTTATGGTTTCAGGACAAGTTTCAAGTGATCAAAGACAAGGCTGAATGAGTCTCCAGTAGTAGCTGAGAAGTCACCATGGAAGACCTTCCAGATTTTCCACCAGTCAGAGGAAAATGATGAGAGACATGCATACTTCTCTGGAAGGTTGCAGGCGCATGTGCATAGCCAAATGGCATACCTTTGCATATAAGCAACATCTGCAGAATGGGGCTGTGGAATGCTGATTTTCTCTTGTCCTGGGTATCTACTGGCATTGGGTTATAGCCTGAATAGCCACCCAAAAAGCAATAATAACAGGACATGCTAGTCTTTCTAGCATTGGTCTATGAATGGTAAAAGGAAATGATCCTTTCTGGTGGGCTGTATTGAGCTCTGTAGTCAATACACATCGCCACCCTGTGACTGTCATTGTGGGAATCCAGATGTCAGCTGTGGTTTTTTCATTATGAATCACTGTCTTGCCTCCCTTCTTGGGAACGACTTGAACAGGGCTCACCCAGGGGCTATCAGAAATAGGATAATATCCAGCTCTGTAACTTTGGTGACTCTCTCTCTGCCATTCCTTAATGGCTGGAAACTTAGCCGCTCCTGTGGGTTGAAACCGACTGGTTTGGCTTTATCCTCCAATAGGATTTGTGCATGCATCAGCTGGGCTTCATGCCTAAGGTCACCTCATGGACTTGACCCAAGAGCTGGTCTTGTGTGTGTCTTCCCTACTGAAATAGTGCTGCCTTCCACTCTTCTGTGAATTTAGCAGCTTATTGATAACTGAACAAGTGTCTATCCTTCTCCCAAATGCAATATTTCAAGGATGGTGGTAGTGGCTTGAAGCTCCAGGGTTTTAGGAGGTTTTTCCTCTTCCAGAAGAAATTCAGAGGCTCTTTCATGTCCTCCGAATCATCCAAATCAGGCTGAAAGTCTTTAAAAGATGTCCTTTTCTTCCAACCTGATTCGAGATCTCATGTCCATGTTATGGATCTTTTCTCAACCAAAGAGTCAATGAGATCAACTTTTATGCAGTCTTTGGGTGTGTCGTGTCTGGATGCTGCATGGCTTTTGGACAAGAGCGTTCAGCTTGAACTCATCATCATTGAATCTCAGGGTTATTTCCCCCTGTTGGACATCAATGGGAGTTCGTCCAGTTGCTAGGACGGGTCTTCCTAGAATGAGAGTAGGCACTCTTGTCCTCCTCCATTTCCAGCACAATAAAGTCAGCTGGGAAAGGGGCGAATAGCCCAACTCTGACAATCATGTCATCAATCACGCCTGATAGGTATTTAGTGGAACCATCAGGAAGTTGGAGATATATCCGGATTGGTTTAACTTCTTTCAGTTAACCAAGCTTTCCCTGATAGTGGATGCGTATCAGGTTGATGCTTGCCCCAAGATAGCATAAAGCTGTCTTGGTGGAATCACCTTCTAATAATAGGTTCAAAAACTCCCAGGGTCTTTAAGCTTTTTGTAGGAAAGCTTTTTTTAGATGACTGCACGGGCTGGCATTCTTGCAGTGAGGAGAACTCTTTATGTTTCTCTCCACTCATTTTAAGACTCAGGATCTCTTTCACGTGAACGATGGCATAGGAGGTATTGCTCAAGTGGACTCTGCAAACATGGAATCTTAATTTTCTAAAAGAGTCCTCTAGATAATCTGCAAAGCGAGCAAACGTGGCTTAATCCTGCTATGTCTACTCTTTTCTGGAAGTTTTTGGAGGATAAAGCTGGTATCTGGTCTTATTTCGCCTCAATCCGCTTAGTGGTTAAAGAAGCCGTTTTTTGAGAGGGGTTTGCTATCAGCCACTTTGTGTGTGTGCTGATTCCGCTTCACTGGACAAGTGACCGTGCGCAAGAGTCAGAAGCTTGGAGTGACGGTTAGAAATCGCAGCTCAACTGTCTGTTACCTGGGCCGTGAAACGGCGCATGAAATGTGCCGCAATGTTGGGCGTGTCCAACCGCCTGATTCTGGCCTCATTGTGTGCGTTTTCAACGCCAGATTCTTGCCGATTTCTGGCGTTGAACGCCCAAGTGCTGCCTTGTTGTACTGGCGCTGAGCCGAACGCCAGTTTGGGCATCGGTCTGGGGCGTCAGCCGTGTCCAGCACCTAGCCTTGTCGCAGCGCCCATTTGCTTTCTGGCGTTTTTAGGTGCTAAGATCATTGCATTTTTCCTGGGCTCTGACTGGTCCTCAGGTGAACTTGGTGGTCGCGTCATTCTTGAATTTTTTGATGGCTTGAGGTGGGCGTATTTAAATGTTTTCCCACTCTTAATTGACTTCTTGGCATTCTTCTGCGATTTGCCTTGATAGCTGCTGCTGTTGTTTGCTTAAACTGTCCGTCCATATGTATATTAGCTATCCCTTTGTTTTTTTTTGTTTTTTTTGTTCTCCTGTAGCCTGTCGCCTTGAATTCAGCTAGCTGCTTTGTTAGAAATCCCATTGCTGGTCATGATTCCAGAGCTTGTTTTACATTACTGAATTCAGCAGTTAGTCTTATTTTTTAACCTCGTTCAGTTCTCGGGAAGGGTTGCTGCCTTTAGGTACAGATGCTGAGTCCTGGCAACTGTATCAATGACCTCCCGCTCGTTGAGCCTCTTCAATGTCCTTCTCATATGCACGAGAGTATACCAGCTGAGTAATCTAGGGAGATCTGAGCTCCTTCTGCAAGCCCTATAAGTATTCAAGAAATGTCTATCGAAACACTTGTGAAAACATTTCAGAGGGGGCATTTTCGTAGGCCATCTCTCTGTATCTCTCCAGGATCATAAAGAGATTCATTATCTGCTTGTTTAAGCCTTGGATGTCCAGCCTTAGGCCTGGTGTCATCCTTTTTTGAGGAAAATACTGATGTCAGAATTTTTCTGTCAGCTGTTTCGATGTTCTTATGCTGGCCTTCGGTTGGTTATTCAACCACTCTTTAGCTTGATCTTTTAAGGCAAATGGGAAACAGTAATGAGTCGGTAGACCATCCCTGATCTAATTTCCTTATATGTAACTGCTGTCGGCAATTTGTAAAATTGTGGCCAGAAGAACTCTGTAGGTTCTTCCTGTGGAAGCCCGGAATACTGGCACTTTTGCTGCACATGAAAATGAGCTGAGGATTCAAATCACAGCTACTCAGTCCAATGGAGGGTAATGCAGATACTACTTGTCCCAATATTGAAGCAAGTAGAGGGGTTAGAAATATGACCCCAGAGTCCTCTTCGACTGTTCATTCCTACTTTGTCCAGGGATGGATATATGGGGATATAACTTGGACCTGATTTATCTTTTTATTTATTTGTATTTTATTAAGAAGTAAATACTTGAAATAAATAAATAACTAGAAAAGGATTTGAATTTTTTTTTTTTTTTTTGTTACTTGTTTTTTTAAAATAAAAAATAAAATTAATTAGCTTAAATGAAAAATAAGAAATTTTTTTTTTTAGAATAAGAAGGCAATATTTTTTTTTCTTTTTTTGAGAGAGGAGAGAGTTAGTTGGTTGTTTTGAAAAAAGGTGTAAGGAAACAACAAAAAGTTCAGTTAGTTATTTGAACCATAAATTTGAAAAGTTAAGTAGTTAGGAAGTTAGAAAGAGATATTTGAAAAGATATTTTTGAATTTAAGAATTAAAAAAAAAAAAAAAAAAAAAAAAAAAAAAAAAAAAATATAAATTTTTAGATCTAATGCCTCCTTGTTTTTTGAAAATTTTGCAAAAAAAAAAAAAAAAAAAAAAAAAAAAAAAAAAAAAAATTTTAAGATCAAGACACAAGAAAATAAGAACAATTTGAAGACTCACAAAGAAGACAAAGAACATGAAGAAAGCAACACATCAAGACTTAATTTTTGAAAACCAAACGTATATATTTTCGTAAACCAAAGGGAAATCAACAAAAACACCTGCCAAACTTAAAGTTTGCCACAGGATGTTTAAATAGAAAATTATTTTTGAAAAAGGGTTTTTTTTTTGTTAATTAAAATTTTTAAGATGCATAAATAATTAGCTTCACTAATGTTGAGACTGATAATTTTTAAGAAGTGGTTGTTAACAGGTGATAAAAAAGACTCTAAACCAGAAAGAAAGCATTTTTTTCCTTAATCTAAGCACAAATAATTCGTGCAGTGTGTTCAAACACGAATAATTCCCGGCAAACGGCGCCAAACTGGTGCACGAATTGGTGAATCACACTTTTCACAACTCCGTATAGCTTACTAGCAAGTGCACTGGTCGTTCAAGGTTACCTCAACGTGAGTAAGGGTTCGAATCCCACGGAGATTGTTGGTGTTGAAGCAATCTATATTTATCTTGTAAATCTTAGTCAGTGAAGTCAAATTATACGTTTATCAGTTGAATTGTGAATATAGAACCAGAGAGCATAAGATTAAAGGTTACTTGGTTGTGGTGTAGTAATGGAGAAATGTTGGAGTTTTGGTGAGATCTTAGTCTTGCTGAATATCTGCTTTCCTCTGTCTTCTGATTCACGCACGCACGTCCTCCTATGGGCACGCTGTGTGTTGGTGGATCAACGCATGTTGTCAATGGCTACCTTCCCTCCTTCCAGTGAAAAATACGCTCACGCACTCTGTAACAGCACGGCTAATCACCGGTTGGTTTTCGATCCGGTTGGAATAGAGGAATGTTAGACATCCTTTTGCGCCTGTCACTGTGAACGCCAGCTGCCTTCAGGAGTTTTGAAGCTCGTCACAGTCATTCCTTCCCGGATCCTACTTGTAATACCACAGATAAGGTTCAGACTTTCCGGATTCTCAGTGAATGCCGCCATCAGTTCTAGCTTATACCACAGAGAATTCTGATTAAAGACTCTAAGAAATACTCATTCATCGTATTTTAGAAGGAGGTGGTTGTAGGCACACGTTCATGATTGAGGAAGGTGATGAATGTAACAGATCATCACCTCCATCAAAGTTAAGCGCGAATAAACATCCGTTAGATAGGAACAAGCGTGTTGAATGGAAAACAGAAATACTTGCATTAATTCATCGGGACACAGCAGAGCTCCTCACGCCAACAATGGAGTTTTATGAGACTCATGCCGTCAGAGAATCCAAATTTTATGATTGCAATGTCATGAGGTAAAAGTAAGTCTCTAAAAGTTGTTTAAAATACTAAATTTTTTTTTTTTTTTTACAAAAATTGATAAAAATAATGATGATGATGCAGAGATCCACATCTGGGGCCCGCTCGCACTGGGTGTGTGCTGGGGCCCACTTGGTGTGTCGGCAGGGGGCTGGAGACGTTAAGCAAGTTGTCACGTGACAGAGGCCCATATTTGGTGGAGGTGGTGAACGCACAGTGTTTATTACCACGTTTGGGGCGTTCACTCCAAGTCTTTTGATCCTTTTTGCGCTGGGACGCCAGAATTGGTCAGAGGACTGGCGTTGAAACGCCAGTTTACGTCGTTCATCCTTGAGCAAAGTATGGATTATTATGTATTTCTGGAAAGCCATGGATGTCAAATTTCCCCAATGCAATGGAGAGCGCGCTAATTGGGTTCTGTAGCTCGAGAAAAACTCCCACTTGAGTGCAGTGGGAGGTCAGTAATCCACAGCATCAGGCAGGTCCTTTTTTCCGGGCATGAATCAAGATTTTTGTCACTACGTTCATCTTCAGGCGGAAAAAAATGATTGAAATATAAAAAACCGATCAACTCTAGTAAAGTCCAGAAATATCAATTTTTCCTAAAAACTAATGGAAATAATATTACAAACTAACTAAACGATACTCTAACTAATTACAAATAATATCCAAAAGCGTATAAAATATCCCGCTCATCATTTACCCCGACGTGGTGATGAAATAATTTCAGATTCTGACTAAATGTTTTTAGTGACGCGTACACATCTATGATGCGCGTAGCTAAAAAAGAAAAAATTTTCAGTATTCCACTCGCGCAAGCGTGGAGTCAGGCACGCGTCGGAATAGACACAAATTGAGTCATCCACGCGTAAAGCGTGGTCACGCATACGGCGTCCAAAAGCGAACGTTGGAGGTGTAACGTTGCATCAAACGCTTCCTCCAATGTCCGAGATGCCAAGCCCAGAATTGGAGTTGATAAAGAAATTTTTGTTGAATAATTGACACACGTAGCACGTCAGTGACGCGTCGCGCGTGGCATAGAAAATGGAAACTCCACACGTAGAGCATGGTGATGTACGCGACGGCGTCAGAGAGTCAAAATTTCAGCCTTCACGCGTACGCAGTGGTGCACGTGTATGCGTGAAGAAACAAAATCACAGATTTCACGCTTAAGCGTGAAGCACGCGTACGCGTGGGTGAGTAGAACGTTGGCCCTCCAACGTTTGAAGATAAAAACGCATGACAGCAGCATGGGTCCTAGTTTTTTGGTTTTTTAAAGGAAGGGCGTTTGAGTCAACTTTGGCCATCAAACGTTGACTCCAACATGAAGCATCAGGAACCCAAAATTCATAGATCTCTTTCTCAATGAGCACGAAAACAATGTTGGGGCTAATTTTTCAACCAATTCCCATCAGGCCAATCAAGCGCCGAATTCAGAGAGTTGAAGAATCAATGGAAGAAAGTTGTTATACAATATGCTTAGATTTTAAGTTAGAACGAGGATTGTGGCTTTTTTTTCCATTCTTTCATTTTTCTTACTTTACTATCTGCAGCTTTTCAATTTTTCGTGTTTGAATTTCAAGAATGTATCGCTTGTTTTCCATTTTCCATTTTGAGAGCTATGAGCAACTAAATCCCTTTTCATTGGTTAGGGAAGCTCTGTGTAATTTCAATGGTCAATGTTAGTTTTTATTCATCTTCTTCTTTCTTTTCTCTTGATTTTATCTAGAAAGCTTTTCATTCCTCATTCCAAATTGGATAGTTGTCTTGGAAAGAACATATTCATAATCTGATCTCTCAGACAACTTGGGAGAGGAATGAGGAATCATTTGCTAGAAATGCTTTCTCACATTAGATTAGTTGGGGTTTGGATGGATATAATGACAATGTAATCGGAGGTCTACACCGGGTACTATAGAAACTGCCCGTTTGGCTGAAGGTAGGGATATGACAGATAAGTAAACACTTTGATCTATGATATTTGTGTGGGTATAATAGTGATCAAGCTTCTCTTCTCCTGAGCAATTAAATCAAGGATTGGGCAATTGTTCATGCTGAGAGAGATTGGTGGAGCCAAAGGAATTGGGATCAATCACACATAGAAATTGGAGGGACAACAACAACAGAGGAGGCAGAGATAATCAGGGAAATCAGAGGTGGAATAACAACAACAACAGGCAGCAGAACCCATACCAGCCTTACAGAGCACCTCACCTGAGGCAATCCCAAGGACCACAGAATACCCAACAGCAAACCTCTCAAATTACCTATCCTTCCTCATCTGCCAATGATGACTTACTACACTCTATTGATCGGAGACAGCAGACTATGGAAAACAACATTAATGCCACTCTGAATGGTCTGAACGCTACTTTGCAAGCTCTTGTCTCACAAATTGGTTCAATAAATAACTCCAATAATCAACCTTTGAGCTCCAGTGGAATTCCCTCTCAACCATTACCCAATCCCAAGGGTGGTATTAATGCCATCACCCTAAGGTTCGGAACCACACTGCAGAAGAGGAACCAGGAGGAGCCAAGCTCACCAGAACACGCCTCAGCTGAAGAGGTAGTGGAAATAGAAGATGTTGAAGAGGAAGAAGACATACAGGACATAACTGAAAAAGAAGAAGTTCAACCACAGGAGGAAGCATCAAAAGGCGCAGACACTGCAGAAGACACCACTCCTATTCCATTTCCACAACTTGCAAGGAAGCCCAGGAAGCAGCTGGAACCTGATCCAACAATGATAGAGATATTCAAAAAGGTTGAGGTAACTGTTCCTCTATTTGATGTTATTCAACAGGTACCTAAGTATGCAAAGTTTCTAAAAGAATTATGTATACATAAAGACAAAATTAATGAATTAGAAATTATTCCTTTAGGAAGTTCCATATCTGCTTTAATGGGAGGTTTACCTGAAAAGTGTAG
This sequence comes from Arachis monticola, assembly GCA_003063285.2. Taxonomy (NCBI): domain Eukaryota; kingdom Viridiplantae; phylum Streptophyta; class Magnoliopsida; order Fabales; family Fabaceae; genus Arachis; species Arachis monticola. The sequence goes on from QBTX01001370.1 coordinate 11,026, forward strand.
TGACCCAGGTCCTTGTATAGTTAATTGTACTATTGGTGGTGTGATAATTTCTGATTGCATGTGTGATTTAGGAGCATGTGTAAGTATAATGCCTTTGTCTATATATGATATTTTGGGGCTCCCTCCCTTAAAAAGGTCGGCAGCTCGTTTTGTGTTAGCAGATAAAAGCATTATCACAGTGGCTGAAGTTGTTGAAGATGTATTAGTGGGCATTAAAGGGCTCACATTTCCCATTGATTTTTATATCCTAGAGATGCCCCAGAATGCCTCAGATAAGCCATCATCAATCCTACTCGGAAGGCCATTCCTGAAGACCTCAAAGTTTAAATTAGATGCTTTTTCAGGAACATACTCTTTTGAAATAGATGGCTGAGTAGTGATTTTCAATCTGAACGGAGTTATGAAGCACTCACCGGAGGATCACTCTATCCTCAAGTGTGACATTATAGATGAAACCGTGGCTGAAGTCCATCAGGAGGAATTTGAAGAGAAGCACACAGGACAAGGTCCAAGTGTGGGGACATTCTCAGAGGACAATGACAGTGCTCTACCATTGTTACCAGCCCCAGACAACTCAGAGCCTGACCATGATCAGAAGTTAGAATTAAAACCCCTTCCTCCACACCTCAAATATGCTTACCTGGAAGGTGGGCAGAGGTTTCCAGTTATCATTGCAAGGAAACTTACTTCTCAACAAGAAGAGCAGTTACTTAGTGTGCTGAGGAGGCACAAGAAGGCAATTGGGTGGAGTTTGGCAGACATAGTAGGCATAAATCCTCAAGTCTGTGAGCATAGGATATTTTTAGAAGAGGGAGCAAGACCTGTCCGTCAACTCCAGAGAAGACTGAACCCCACTATCCTAGAGGTTGTCAAAAAGGAAGTGACCAGACT
>QBTX01001370.1:19369-43223 GCA_003063285.2 Arachis monticola
AGCGGATTGGAACATGTGGATAGAAACAGCATTCCAACTTGTTTAACTTTCCCTTACTTAGTAAGGGGCAACTAAATATAATAACCCTCAATTGTCAATTAATCTTGAGAGTACTCCAACAAGAATAGGGCTTCCAGCTAATCAACTCCCAGTCAAGGCTTTTATTTAAATTTATATAAATTCTCTAATTTAATTTTCTGCTATTCAACTCAAACCTGTTTGAAAACATCTGATTAATAAAATAGCACACTTTTCTGCAACTCGTTGGGAGACGACCTGGGATTCATACTCCCAGTATTTTAATTTTAATTTCTGTGACACCCTTCTAAATTGATAAGCGGATTTCTGGTTGGTTGAGAACTATACTTGCAACGCATATTTTATAATCATTCTTAACTCACCAATTTCCGCCCACATCACTCATCCCTTGACACTTATCTCTTGTCATTGATGTTGAGAGTGTGTTCTCCTCATGCTTCTTGCTTGCATGCCTATACTACTCCGACATCACATGCTAGTGATTGGCCATGGCATTCATTATTGCCTTAGTTACATGTTGCAGCTGTCATGTTTCTAAGACACTTCTTCTCTTATGCTTTATCACTTGCATGACTATTATTTCTTGGTGCTTCTTTGAGTTTAATTTCACCATATTTCCACTCTTTCCTAGGATGGTTATCAACAAAGACCAAGAAAAGGCATCCAAGAAGGCACCGCAATGGTCCACTAGCAAAGCACACCAAGCGCCTAGAGCCAAGCCCCTCCTCAATAAGACAAGGAACGTTGCTAACATTGATGTTTTGGAAAAGGACAACCTGGCAAGGGATCTAAAGAAGTTCTCCAACCGATACTGCGAACTTATCTACCCCTTGATCAAAGAAAAGAACTATCACACGGAGCCTCTTCTAGCCCCTCCGGCTCATGTCATTCCGCTTGTGATGCCCCGCATCGAGCGGCGGCAATGGGAGTTCTAATTAAGGAAGCCACACAAAGCAAACTGGTCCTGGGTGGTAGAGTTTTACACCAATTACCACTCATCATCCCTTGCATCGGTATTTGTGCATCGAAGACAAGTTCCCATCACAGAGGAGGCCATTCAAAGTGTGCTTAAGACTGAACCATCAGCGGAAGGGATTGATGCATATCAAGAGATTTTGTCGGCACGATACGAATATGGGTTTGACTGGGATGCCGTCCTCAGGGTCATTGCCATACCTGAGTCATTCTGGATTCGGGAAAGGATGAGACCCCGGCCCAAGGGCATCACCGCACATTTTCTAACCATGGAGGCTCAAGCATGGGCCCAAATTCTAGCCCATTATGTACTCCCAAGCACCCATGGCTCATCTATTACTACCGAGTTAGCCCTGTTGGTTTGGTGTGTTCTCACAGAGAGACCGGTGCATATTCCCCGTCTCATTCGCCAGGCTATGGGCCGCATCCACGCTAAGGGTAACCTACCCTTCCCCACTTTAGTGACTGACTTAGTTGCCGCAGCCGTTGTCCCCCGAGAGACTAAGGATCGGAGGAGCATGATCCCGATGGACGGCAATGTTGTTCCAATCGGGAGATACCTCAACCCTCCGGCGGACACCGAGGATCCGAATTTTTCCATCCCCAAGAACATTCCCACCAACTTCTAAGTGTGGGGAGGTCAACCGGCCAACCGGTCTCTATAGGTAACACCCGAATAAATTTTGAATCTCTTTTGTTAATTAGGATAGATTGCATGATTAGGTTTTTCACTTTTTGACATCCTTTGCATGATAGTTATCTCTTGATAAGTCCACTTGGTTAGAGTAATGACCTCTTTCCTAGGAAACTAGAATTTTAGGGCAACACTAACAATTTTGAAAATTTTGATGCTAAGCTTGTTTGAAGAATGAAATTTGGAACATGGATTTTGAGCCAAGAACACAAGTAAGTGAGTTTTGAGCCTAATTACGTGGCTACATCTTCTAGCCACTTACTTTCCTTCTTGTGTGCATTGTCCTCTCTCTATGATTGTGATCCTTAATTTGTTTAACTCTATATGTCCATTGTTATATGTATGAATGCATGTACATGATTGAGGCCATCAATTCACTTAGCCACTTACCCAAATGACCTTACCTTATAACAACCTTTGCAACCAACTTTGAGCCCACGCTTAACCCACTTATTCTTAATTTTAGCACATCACAAGCCAAAAGTGAAAAAACCATGAATGTTTCTATTTGAATCCTTGAATAGCTTAGGCTAGAGTGCGTGTGTTATTCAAGTGTGGGGAAACAGGGGGGACATTGGTTGAGGTAAGAGCTGTTGTTTTTGTTAAAAATATTGGGAAGTGGATATATACTCATGTGTTGACCAAATGTGTAGATGATGCCAGGGCATCTTAGGCTAGTTTCACTAGCCTTTTTCTTGGTTCTTGGTAGATTTTATACACTTTCTTGAGCTATAAGTAAGCAAATTGGGTAAAAATTCATGTATGCCTAGATTCATTCAACCATGAGTAATTTGATGCAATTTCATGAGGATTTATGCTATGATTACTTGTATGCTAAGAATGATAAGAATTCTCATGATTTTAGCAAAGCTTTGATGTATTCATTGGTTGATGATAGGTTAAGGAAAGCATGGAAAGGATGAAGGGGAAGCAACGTTGGTGGCCAAGTTTGACCACCAACGTTGCCTCAAACGTTGGAAGAGAAACAAAGCACTTCTCTGTAACATGACTGATGTTCACGTTGGAGGTGGCATTGGGYGTCCAACGTTAACCCCAACTTTGTGAGAAAATGATCAATTCTGGGGCTGAAAGATTTTTGAGTGGCGCGTGGGCGTCCATGACGCGTACGCATGAAAAAGTAATTTTTGACATCCGCGCGGAAGCGTGCATCACGTGTACGCATAAATGAGTAATTTTGACCCATTTGCGCGGAAGCGCACAGTACGCGTACGCGCCATAACCTAACGTTGGAGGTCCAACGTTGCATCAAATGTTGCCTCCAACGTCCGCGATGCCCAGCCCGTAATTGAGATTGGAAAATTTTGAATCGACGCATAGGCGTCAGTGACGTGTACGCGCGGATAAAAAAAAAGCAATGGGCACCTAAGCGCACAGTACGCGTACGCGCCAAAATGCCAACGTTGGAGGGAACGTTGGAGGTCCAATGCTACCTCCAACATCCCCTACCTTGTTTTAAATCTGGAAAATGAAAGTTTTGCATCCAAGCACATGCGCACAGTACGCGTACGCGTGGATGAGAATTTTTGGCATTTTGCGCGAAAGTGCACGGTACGCGTACGAGCGGATCAGCTAACGTTGGCCTTCCAACGTTAAGTCAAACGCCAATGATAGCAAGCTTTCTGGTTTTTCCTGGTCTGATTCAAAGTGGTGTTTTAGTCAACGTTGGCCCTCAAATGTTGACTCAAACGTGAAGCATCAGAGTTCCAAATTTCAAACAGATCTCTTCTCAACACAAAAGAACAACCAATTGGAGCCATCTTTAACCCAATTCCATCAAGGCCAAAAGCCCAATTCAAGGCTTGAAGATCAATGGAAGGAAGTGTATAAATAGCTTAGAATTTAAGTTAGATGGGGACCTCGGAGGGGGGAGATATTTTTTTGGAGAGTTTTTCTTACTTACTACACTTTGATTTTCATAATGTATATGTCAATTTTATTTTGCAATTTGAGAGCTATGAACAACTGAACCTCTTTCATTGGGTTAGGGAGCTCTGTATAGATTCAATGGATCAATACTAGTTTTCATTCTTCTTCTTCTTTCTTTTCTCTTGATTCTACTAGAAAGTGTTCGTTCTTTATCTAATTGGATAGTTATCTTGGGAAAGAAGCTATTCATAATTGGATCTCCTCGAAACCGTGGGAGAGCAATGAAGAGATCATCCTAGAATTGCTTTCTCACATTGGATTAGGTTGGGGTTTGGATGGATATAGTGACATGTAATCCTACCAATACTTTGATCTATGAATTTGTGTGGTTATAGTCAGTGACCAAAATTCATCTCTTTCCATGAGCACTTAAATCAAGGAATTGGGCAATTGTTCATGCTTAGAGAGATTGGTGAGCCAAGGAATTTGGATCCAATCACTTAAGATTGCCAAGGAGATCAATGAATGCATTGATTGCGGAAGAGATGAAAATAAATTTGATCCGGAGAATTATACATCTCATGAACCCAATGAATTCCCCATTCTCTAATCTACCCATTCTTTTATATTCTGTTTCTTTAATTTCATGCTAAATCCCCATTCCCATTTACTTTCTTGCAATTTAAGCTTCTGTACTTTAATTCCCTGTAATTTAATTCTCTATTCCTTAAATTTTCTGCAATTTAAGTTTCCTGCTGTTTCTACTTTCTGTAATTCCAATTAAATTCTGATTTCGCTCAACTAGCACAATTCTTCAGTTATAATTGCTCGATCTACCAATCCCCGTGGGATTCAACCTCACTCTACAGTGAGTTTTTACTTGACGACAATCTGGTGCACTTGCCGGAAGGAAATTTGTCGAGAGACAGTTTTCGTGTATCAAGTTTATGGTGTCGTTGCCGGGGATTGGTTTTGTATTGACAATTACCAAATTGAAGGATAACTAGATTGAGCACTTTACTTTTTCTTTTCATTAATTGAATTTTAATTCCAGTTGTACATTTAGTTTCTGCAATTTTAGTTGTTTTTCTTGAATTTTATCTTACTGCTTCACTTTCCAGCAAACTAACTTGCTAACTTACTAACTATTTGATGAATTGCTCTAACCAAGCTAACTATACTCTATTTTATTAGACTCTGCATTTGCTATTTCTTGTACTTATTCATTGTATGACAGGTAGGAGAAAGAAAACTTCAACTTTCTTTGATAGTGAAACAGAAAGAACCTTCCTGAGATTAAGAAGGAAAGCAAGAGGAAAGAGGGTTGTTGGTGCAGAAGAAGAGGAGGAATACTTTGATATAACCATGGAAGATGATATGGAAAACCATCATGAAGAAGAGGTGAACAACCATGCCAGAAGGGGTGGAGCTAACCCTGCTGGACAAGAGAGAAGAGTTTTAGGATCATACATCAATCCAAATCCAGGAAATTATGGTAGCAGCATTCAGAGGCCAACTATCCATGCTAACAATTTTGAATTAAAGCCTCAGCTCATAACTCTTGTCCAGAACAACTGTTCTTTTGGTGAAAGTGCACAAGAGGATCCTAATGAGCATCTCACTAAATTTTAAAGGATATGTGACACGGTTAAATCTAATAGTGTTCATCCTGACACCTATAGATTGTTACTGTTTCCATTTTCTTTGAGAGACTGATAAACCCCAATTTCGTGGTTTATCTTGTGCTTATTTTGGGGGATTTTATCAACTTTTTTCACATTTATTCAATGAAATAGCATGGTTTTGCAATTCTCTCTTGATTTGTCCTTAAATGTGAAAACATGCTTTTTAGGCCCTAAAATTGATGATTTTAATTCACTTTAATTCCATTCGATGCCTTGATATATTTGTTGAGTGATTTCATGTTCATAAGGCAAGTATTGGATGGAAGAAGTGAGGAGAAAAGCATGCAAAGTGGGAGAACTCATGAAGAAATGAAGGAACCATAAAGCTGTCAAGCCCGACCTCTCTGCACTCAATCGACCATAACTTGAGCTACAGAGGTCCAAATGAAGCGGTTCTAGTTGCGTTGGAAAGCTAACATCTGGGGCTTCGAAATGATATAAATTTTGCCATATGTTGCTTCGCGTTCAGGGGCGCGCACGCACACTTTGTGCGCACGCGCCGATGCTGTCCGTGCCCACATTAATGAGATCGCCCCCAGCGATTTTGCAGCTCCTTTTGGGCCCAATCCAACCCATTTCTGATGCTATTGAACCCAAGGATTGAAGGGGGAATGAACCAAGTAGTCATAGTTTAGTTTTCATCATGTTTTAGGGTAGAATTCTAGAGAGAGGCTCTCTCCTCTCTCTAGATTTTAGGGTAGTTTAGGTTAATCACTCTCAATTTTCTCTTTTAATTCTTGTTTTGATTTAGTTTTCCCTCTTAATTTCTTGTATTACATTTTTGCTCTTTTAGTTTTACTTGTTCATTTCCTTTATTTTGTCCTCTTTTATGTTTATGAACTCTTGTTGGATTTGGATTTTTCTTTAATGAGATTTGATGTTTGATGTTCCTTTAATGTTGATTTGAGTTATTGATTTACTTTTCTTGCAATTGTAGTTGGTAGATTTTACTATTCTTGCCATTTATTATGCTTTCCTTTTATGCCTTCCAAGTATTTGATAAAATGCTTGGAAGGATGTTAGAGTAGATTTTGAGCATTCTTGGCTTGGAAAGAGTGATTAGGTAATCTTGAGTCATTGAAAACCCAATTATGTTGGTGATCTAGAGTTGTTAGCTAGTATTGTTTCCATTGACGCTAATCTTTTGCTAATTTAATTAGTGAGTTGATTAGGACTTATGGAAATTGTTTCCATTGACGCTAATCTTTTGCTAGTTTAATTAGTAAGTTGGTTAGGACTTTTGGATTGAGATTAGCTAGTCTCGTTAGACTTTCTCCCTATTGTTGGAGTTGACGTAAGATGAATAATTCTTGTTTATATTTGTGATATGATTAATTAGTCTGTGTTTGACATTCTCCCGATGTGTGATTAACTAAATAAGATGAATTAATCATGATGACTAGGATAGAAAGCCTATGATCTTAATCCATTGCCATGAATGTCTCTTTTTATTAATTGCTTTCTTTAGTTGCTCTCTTTATTTTTCTTGTCATTTATTTTATTGTCCCTCTTATCAATCAAAACCCCCCCTTACATCCTTCATACCCAATAAGCATACATTTCATTGCAACTCTTTGTGAGACGACCCGGAGTCTAAATACTTCGGTTAATTCTTATTTGGGGTTTGTTATTTGTGACAACTCAAATTTTTTATTGGGAGGATTGTTTGTTGGTGTAGAACTATACTTGCAACGAGAATTCATTTGAGGAAATTCTAAACCACACAAAAGTCTTCTCATCAGAGACAAGGCATCAAAATGGCTATAGTTATTTCCGAAGGAAAGCTTAACCACATGGGAAGATGTAATGAGCAGATTCTTGACAAGATTTTACCTTCCACAAAGAGTAAACAGGCTAAGAACTGAAGTGCATACATTCAGACAGCAGGATGGTGAAACTCTATATGAAGCCTGGGAAAGATTCAAGGACTTGACAAACAAATGCCCCCCTGACATGTTTAATGAGTGGGTGCAAATTTACATCTTCTACGAAGGGCTGAATTGTGAATCAAGGAACGCTGTAGATCACTCATCTGGAGGTTTCCTAAACAAGAAGAAGATCATTGAAGAGGCCATTGATGTTATAGAGACAGTGACTGACAATGAATATTTTTATGCCTCAGATAGAACCAACAACAGGGGAGTCTTGGAATTGAATCAAATGGATGCAATCCTGGCTCAGAACAAGATGATCACTAAGCAACTCGCTGAATTGACCAAGCATATGGAGAAGAATTAGGTTGCAGCTATCCACACTCTACCATCACCTCAAGAGGAGTTGGAGACAGAAGAAGGAGCCAACAGGGAGGAAGCTAATTACCTTGGAAACTCACCTAGGAAAACCAATGATCCATACTCTAAAACCTATAATCCAAGTTGGAGAAACCACCCAAACTTTGGGTGGGGGAACCAACAAAACTAAGGCCAAGATCACAGACCTCATAATTCAACCCAATACAACCACTCCACTCACCAAAACTCCAACTAAAAAGTATACCAGACCACACAAAATACTTATTCACATACATCATACCAAAGCCACAATAATCACTCTCGATACCCCAATTCTAACCAATCAGCACCATATGATGAGGACAGAATAGCCAGGATGGAAGCTATGCTTGAAAACCTTTGCAAAGAGTGTGAAGACCTGAAAAAAATTCCGGGAAGAGGAGAGAGGTATTATGAAAAGTCGAGGGGAGGTTCTTAAGAATCTCAAACTTCAAGTAGGACATCTTTCACAACAATTTCCAAGGCCTACTACTAGTTTCCTAAGTGATACAGAGAAAAATCCATGAGGGGAAATGAAGAAGGTAAGGTGGGAAGAATGCAAGTCAATCAATCTAAGCAGTGAAGAAAGGCTGAAGGAAGAATGCTGCACACACTAAGAGCATGATGAAGGAAAATCAAGGAAGGATGTAAGGGAGATAGAAGAAATGGCTAGCCCTGAACAGAGGAGGGAACAAAAAGAGAAAGAATACCTCGAGCCCTTTGTGCCACAAGCACCATTCCCATAGAAACTCAAGGGAAATGAGGAAGACAAGTCATATTGAAGATTCCTAGACATTTTTGCAACACTCAGTGTCAACATCCCCTTCATCAAAATTCTTCAACAGATGCCAACATACATCAGGTGCATGAAAGAACTGTTGATCAAGAAAGGAACCCTAAAATGGGGACAAATAGTGACAATAAACAAGGAATGCAGTGCCCTCATCAAGAAAGACATACTCATGAAGAAAAAAAATCCAGGGAGTTTTCATATTCCATGGCCATAAGGGAGACAAAAATTGACAGAGAATTCTGCGACATAGGAGCTAGCATAAATGTAATGCCTCTATCTCTTATGAAGAAGTTACAAATCAATGAGCTGAGATCTACGGATGTAATCGTCAAATTGGCAGATAAAACTCAGAAGAAGGCTGAAGGACTAATTGAAAATGTATTGGTGCAAGTAGAAAACTACTTTCTCCCCACTGACTTTGTTGTTCTGGACATGGAGGAAAGCTACCTCCATCCCATTATTCTGGGGAGACTATTTCTAGCTACTGGAAAAGCTCTCATTGATGTAGAACAAGGAGAATTGATATTGAGAATACATGATGAGCAGCTCACTTTCCAAGCCTTCAAACCCGTTCATAAATTTGAGCAAGAGAGCAAGGAATTAAAAGAAGAGCACATTGAGAGCCCCCTGAAGGAGAACAGAAATGAACCACAAGGGCAGCATCTGGAGCTTTCCTTAATGGATAAACAAGAAGCTCAAGAGAAGAAGCAACCAATGGAGTTCAAGGAAGAGCCGAAGCCACAAGAGTTGAGAGGAGCAGCTAGCAATGGACTTCATGACATAACACTCATGGGAGTACCACTGGAAGAAGAAGGAAGAGTTGTGAAGAAATTAACAAGAGGATGGAGAAATAAAAAGATTCCTACAGAGGGTTTTTCCCCTGGAGAGAAAGTGATATCAGCCCATCATCCACCAATCCCACCCCATTTTCCAACCATTCCATCTCAATTACCTCAAGTGTTCACCATTAGAAAGGTCCTCTCCCTAGAGCATATAGAAATCATTAAGGAATCAAGTGGAGACTGCTTCACTGTAAGGGGAGAAGACCTAAGGCATTACAATCCACCATGACAAAGACCAACCGTCAAGCTAGTGACGCTAAAGAAGTGCTTCATGGGAGGCAGCCCATGATTTAGTTTTCCTTGTTTTTAATACTTCAATATGAATAAATGAGTGTTGCTCTAGCATGAATTCAAGACCACTTTGACAATTTTCATGACATTGAGAAGCATATGATCCAATTTTAAGTTTGGTGTGCCTATAGGCACACTGGGATACCTTTCAAAAATAATGATCATAATGCCCGTTTGGCAAGTCTTTCTTGGAATTTATGGCCAAACATTAAGTTTGGTGTTCTATATATTGCAAGAACAAGTCATGAGAGTCAAATTTTCTTGAACTTTGAAAGTCATGAAAGTGCAACCATGGTTATAATTTTTAGTCATGTTTAGAAATAGCAAAATAAAGTTTTTCTCATGATGGTTTAACCAAAAAGTGACACTAATTTCGTTGAGATTTCAATGACAACATTTGGAGGAAGTAACACTTTGAACCATATGACCAAACACTAAGTTTGGTGTCCTCCAAGACTATATAGGGTGGCACCAAAAAGAGTCACAGTTGGTTAAACAAGCATGAGGAATGATAGCCAAGTTTTTAATTTTAAAATATCAATTGTTCTTTTACCACCACCATTAGTACTCACTCATTTTGTCTTGTTATGATAGCTAGGTGCACAGAGAACTATTTCATGAAAGGGACAAGACAAGGAAAGGAAAGGCTAGCATAAAGACAAAAAGGGATCACATGGCTTAAAGGGTGAGTCTGAACATCCTTGGAAGAAGCACTTGGAAGACCGAAGAGATGTGCTTCCTGAAGAGGCAACTTTTGTCTTTATCTAACCTTGGATGCACAACGTTAATTCATCATTTGTTCCAATGAATCCTAGCCATCCATTCTTCATTAAAGCTTACTATAAAAAACTTCACTTGAACCGTGCATGTGAACCAAAAACTCACATTTCTTATACTCACATATTCAACGCTTTTGTTCTCTAAAACCAAAGCCTAGAAGCTGTGTTCCTTGTGCAACAAAGTATCCTTGTTCACTTGCTTCATTAACACCAATTTAACTTCAAACACTTTCCCTCCTAGGGTACGTCACACTCACCCATTCTCGTCATAAACCCTTAACCTCAACTTGGCCAACCATCAAGGGAAGCATGGCTTCTTCTTCAAGCTCTAAAAGAAGAAGAGGAAAGGAACCCATGGTTGAAGAAGGTGAAAACAAACATGATCGATGGAAGTTTAGATCATGGTACCATCAAATGCAACTTGGGTGGATGAATGACAAGAAGATATATCCAGAAGTCCCCTTCCAGCTACCTGATGATGGGTGCCTAGAAATGAAAGCCAAAATTAGAAAGAGAAAATGGGAAGAGCTTACCTCACCAATCACCCGGATTAATGCAAARATCATAAGGGAGTTTTATGCTAACACCCCAAGGCTTAATATGAATGAAGCCCCAACTTACAAGAGTTATGTACGAAGAGTGGAAGTGGACTTTAGTCCAAAGACCATGAAGGTCTTAGGGCTTAGGTCAGCACATTTTGATGAGCCAGGGTACCATGAAAGAGTAAATGGAAACCCAGATTATGATGAAATCGCTAGTGATATCTGTGTGGTGAATGCGGATTGGGAGAGGGATAATCAAGGGAGGCACAAGTACTTGAAAAAGGGAGATCTCATCCCTGAAGCAAAAGGGTGGTATAAGCTGATAAAAAGATCAATTCTTGGCACAGTAAACACCTCGGAAGTCAACAAACAAAGGGCTATCATGCTACACTGCATAATGGTGGGTGGGGAGATAAAAGTCCACGAAATCATTGCAAATGACATCCAAAGGGCTGCGGAGAAAAATTTTGCTAAAGCCTGGCTCTATTACCCAAGCACCATTGTGAGGTTATGCATGAAGGCCAGAGTGCCACTAGAGGATGCGCACCCAACATGGCTATATCCAGGCATGCCTATAACCCTCGAAATAATGACGAATGTCATAGAGGCATAGCAAAGTCAAAGACTACAAAGGAGGAGAAGGAGAGAAAAACCACAGGAAGGAGAAGAGCAACAAGAAGAATAAGAAGAGGAGCAACAATTCTAACCACAAAATAGCATGGACATAGGGCGAATGCAAGAAACAATTGAAAGGCTCTCTGAACAGTACATGAGAGTTCAAGAAAAGCAAGAAGAATTCTATTCACAGTACATGAGAGCTCAACAAAAAGAAGAGGAGCTTCAGCTGAGAATGATGAGTCAATAGAGAGATTATGAGTCAAGATCTCTAGTCATGCAAAGAGAGCAAGATTCACAATTTGAAGAATCTTTCAACCAGCTGGGCCAACTCCAAGTTGATAACATGAGAGCTTTCCAGGAGTTCATGACTCTTCAGGATGCAAAGTATGGAGTTCAAGCTGACTATAACATAAATAGTCAAATCAAGCTCAACTACATTGGGGAACATCTGCATAGCATGGACCCAGCTTTTTCAATTTACGATGAATACTTCAAGGAAAAGAATGCCAGAGAAATAAATAAAGCAATAGGCCTTGAAAACAGAGTAGAGGAGACAATGAAGAAAGCTGAATTTTGGCAAAAGCTAAAGGGCAAAATAAAGGGAGAAAGTAGTAAGCAAGCAAGCGAGAAGAAGAAGAAGAAAGACAAACAAGATAAAAAATAAAAGGTGGACTTGCTCCTTTGTTATTCCATTCCATAAAGAAAGAACATGTTTGTCTTAGTTGATATTCACTTATGGTTTTAGTCATCTTGCATTCCATATGTTTTAATCTTTGCAATAAGTATGCTAGCCTAAGTGTGTGTGCTTTCACTATCACTCGTTAAATGCTTGTCTTGTTTCCTAAGTCTTTTCAATTAAATAAAAGAAATGTTTGAACGAGAAGTGGAATAGTTCTTTTTTAAGCAAGTAGTGAAATAAGTAAGTGGTGGTATATATGTTTGATTGTGTAGTAGCTCACTTATAATGAATAAAGGATAGATTGCTCTCTTTCTAAAGTAAAAATTAGCATGCTGTCTATGAATCATAGCAAATAAAAGTCCTTGGAGAAAAGAAAAATAAATATAAAAAAAAAAAGAGAAGCCAAAGTGGCAGCAAAAACAAAAGAAAGCAATAATAAGGCTAGACACCAATAGCTTGGACCTTAGGACATATGCCTGTGGTGTCTGTGTACTAGGATCTGCTTGGATGATTAGGTTCTATGGAGTGCTTTAACACTTGATAACTTGGGTTAACTAACCCGGGATTATCAACCAAAAGTCCATTATCAAGAGCAACCTAGTTACAAGACATTTAGTAACCCAAAAAGGTGTTGGGCATCAATGTTCTAAGAAGAAATGTGAGCCAAGTGTCTATAGTGAATAATGTGTTGAGCACAAATAAGTTGAGAAATTGCTACAGACATGACACTGAGCTAAAGTTTACAGGAAAAGAAAATGAAGAAAAGTAATTACCAAGGATAAGTAAATAATAAGAGGTCATAGCATTGTGTTAATTGATGCTTGAGGGAGACATTCTATGCTTAAAGATCAATAAGAAGTTAGCTACTGTATTTTCTGCATAAAACCCCATCAACTATGAAATAATGCTTTGCTGATGTGAATACTCCCTTCTGTTTCATTCTTTCGTCATAATAATTCAGTACTTGCTTAGGGACAAGCAAGATTTAAGTTTGGTGTTGTGATGCCAGGGCATCTTAGGCTAGTTTCACTAGCCTTTTTCTTGGTTTTTGATAGATTTTATACACTTTCTTGAGCTATAAGTAAGCAAATTGGGTAAAAATTCATGTATGCCTAGATTCATTCAACCATGAGTAATTTGATGCAATTTCATGAGGATTTATGCTATGATTACTTGTATGCTAAGAATGATAAGAATTCTCATGATTTTAGCAAAGCTTTGATGTATTCATTGGTTGATGATAGGTGAAGGAAAGCATGGAGGAAGGTTGAAGAAGGAGCATGGAAAGGATGAAGGGAAAGCAACATTGGTGGCTAAGTTTGACCACCAACGTTGCTTCAAACGTTGGAAGAGAAACAGAGCACTTATCTGTAACATGGCTGATGTTCACGTTGGAGGTGGCGTTGGGGGTCCAACATTAACCCCAACTTTGTGAGAAAATGATCAATTCTGGAGCTGAAAGATTTTTGAGTGGCGCGTGCACGTCCATGACGTGTACGCATGAAAAAGCAATTTTTGACATCTGCACGGAAGTGTCCATCACGCGTACGCGTAAATGAGTAATTTTGACCCATTTGCGCGGAAGAACACGGTACGCGTACGCGCCATAACCTAACGTTGGAGGTCCAATGTTGCATCAAATGCTGCCTCCAACGTCCGCAATGCCCAGCCCAGAATTGAGATTGGAAAATTTTGAATCGACGCGTACGCATCAGTGACGCGTATGCGCGGATGAAAAAATAAGCAATGGGCGCTGATGGGAAGCAGAAGCTGGTGAATTAAAAATTTATTAAAATGGTTACGTTGCGAGTATAGTTCTTAACTCACCGAAAATCTGTCTATCAATTTAGAAATATGTCACAYAGAGTTTAAATTAAAATTACTGGGAGTTTTAAGTCCCAGGTCGTCTCCCAACGAGTTGCAGAAAAGTGTGCTGTTTTATTAATRAGATGTTCCAAGAAGTTGAGCTAGGTAAATTGGGAATTAAATTGAGGAATTTAAATAATATAAATAAAAGCCTTGACTGGGAATTGATTGGTTGGAATCTCTATCATTGATGGTGTGATTGTAAGATTAATTTATAATTAATGGTTGTTCCGTTTGGTTATCCTTTACTAGGTAAAGGAAAGTCAAACAAGTGGGAATGAGAGATCTGTTCACAAGTTGCAACCCACTTAGTTCAAAGGGATTGGCGTCGGTGACAGGATAGCAATCCAACATTTAACCCAATTACAAATTTTCTTTCAATCCTTCCAACTCAAGAGTTCCTTTTAATCAACTCCCCATCAAGTAAGGGAACTACTCACGCATTATAAATAAAGAATCCATGGCACATGAAAGGAAATTAAAAGAAGACATGATTATTGATTTGAAATTGAATTGAAAAGAAATAATCCTTGCTTAAATAATCATAAATTATCTGAATGACAAAATTGAACATAACAAAGAACATGTAAAACCAAGTTAAGAGAACAAACTAGAATGATGATGTCTTGATGAGGAAATAACTCTTCTCAATGTTCCAATGCTAAGATCAATTGAAAATTAAAATCCTAAAACTAGAGAGAAAAACCTAAGAGAGTGAAAAACTAGATCTAAAACTACTGAATGAATGAATCCGTTGTTTCTGCATATTCTCTGACTCTAGTCTGCTGTTTCGGGCCGAAAACTGGGCCAGAATAAGGTCCAAAATCGCCCCCAGCGGATTCTACAGATTATGCAGATCGCACATGTCACGCGATCGCGTCGTCCATGCGAACGCGTCGCTAGCGCTTTTTCCTCTCCACGCGTTTGCATCGTCCACGCTACCGCGTCGCCTGTGCTTTCCAATCCGCGCGGCCGCGCAAGCCATGCGGCCGCGTCGCTGCGATTTGCGCTCCTTCGCGCGGTCGCGTGAGCCATGCAACCGCGTCACTTCTCGCTGGTTATCTCCTCAATTTCTTGTGTTCCTTCCATTTTTGCTAGCTTCCTCTCCAATCTCCATCTCATTCATGCCCTATGGGGCCTGAAACACTTGACACACAAATCATGGCATCGAATGGAATAAAGGAGAATTAAAAGTGAATAATTAAAGTCTCTAGGAAGCAATTTTCAAACATGTATTGAATTTAGGAAGGAAATCTAAATGCATGCTAAATTGATGAATAAGTGGGCAAGGATCATGACAAAACCACACAGTTAAACACAATATAAACCATAAAATAGTGGTTTATCAATCTCCCCACAATTAAAAATTATCATGTCCTCATGCTAAATTGAAGGAGACAAGGAAATAAGTATGAACATGCAGAAACTCATGAAATGCAATGCAATCCTACGTATATAAATAAATGCAACTATATGATTATTGTCCACTTGATCAAAAGTAAATAAGCCTTTCAAAACAGTTACAAATCAAATTCCACTAATTCTATCATCATACAATAAAACCGATAAAAGTGCAAGAAGATAGCTTATGAAAGCAGGAAWCATGAAAATTCAAGCARTGAACCCTCASTGATAATGTATGTACGCTCTAATCTCTAGTGTATAGGGTAATCACTCTATTCTTCTCTAGTCATGTTTTCTAACTTTTGTTTTTCTCTTAACCAATCAACAACAGTTAATATACTAATGCAAACATCATGAGGTCTTTTCAGGGTTGTAATGGGGCCAAGGTGCAGGTAAGGATATACATATGGCTAAGTGAGCTTTATAAATTGAATCTTTAATTAACCTAAGCTCTCACCTAATATACATATATTCTATATACTTTTAAATTCATGCTTAGCTACCCATAATTCCCTTTTTTCAACCCATACTCATGTTTCAATTTTGTATTTTGATTCTATCATATGTACATTGATATTTGAATTCTAAATTTAACATTGAGGTAATTTTTGTCCCCTTATTTATTGATTTTTTTTATTAAATAAATAAAGCTTATTATTGCACATAGATTTTTCATTCTCATATATTCACATGAGTAGGTATCCAAATTCCCTTTAAATTTTCATGACACATTCCCTCAACAACTTTTGTTCCCACAATTTCCCATACTTAACTAGCATACACAATTCTATCTTAAGCTAACCAAAGATTCAATTTGGGATATGAAATTATTTTTTCAGCTTAAGGTTTAGTAATGTGGTAAAATATAGAACAAATGGGTTTAAAAGGCTCAAAGTGATTAACAAAGGTACTTGAGAAGGGTAGCTTGATTGGCATAAGTGAGTTTACAACAAATAAATTGGCCTCAATCATGTAGCAAGCATGTAAATCATAATAAACTATTGGACAATAAGATAAAACAAAATATAGATTAACAATCATAGAGAAGTAAACACACCAAGAATAAATGATTATGGTTTAAATAATGTAACCATACATAAAGCTCAAATCTTTCAACAGGTTGTGTGTTTCTTTTAGCTCACACATCATGTTCCAAATAAACTCAAGCAGAATTTATCATAAAAATTTTGAAAAAAATTAGTTGAAATTTGTTCCCAAAGAAATTTTTAAAGAATCTTATTGTCTTTTTCAATCAAGTAAGAACATGCATGCACTATTCTAACCTATGCACGTCTTATTCTATTTTATAAAAGCAAGAAAATCTAACTAAAATATCCTCATTATTGTGCAGAGAAGAGAATTTACCTCCGGAAGTCTGGTACTGACCGACCATGTCCCACACTAAGGCTTTGCACCGTCCACTGTGCCATCTGTCAGGAACAGGGTGGGCTGGTGGCAGTACCTCCACAGTCGTGAGACCACATGCGCATGACGCGCAGGCTGGTAAGGAAGTGGAGTCCGGGGTGTCTGAGTCCTTGAATTCTCCCTTGAGTAGCTCCTTGAGGTGTTTGAATCGGCGCTCGTTACGGCGCTCTCTCACCTTAGCTTTCAGTTCATGCCGAATATCAAGGACCGTCTGTCGATTATCTGGTGTGAGCAATCTTCTCAGTGGTAGAATGCTTGGTGTTGAAGAAGGGAATATCTTCAACTGGCTCAGTAGGCTGGCTTGTAGATGCTGCTGGAAAGTCTGAGGTATAATTCTCCGTCAGGGACTATTGATCACACGTGGAAGCATGGCTTTGGTGTCTTAGCTCTGTAGGAGACTCCGGCTGCTGAGACAGATCTGAGACAAGGCGGGAAAAGGTAAGGTGCCCGCAATTTGTACGTATCCCATAGCATTCCGAATATCTCTTGGTAAATTAAGAGGATGGTCTGTGAGGATGCACCATAGTAGAACAGCCATGTCCCCGGTAATAGAGGACTCATAAGTGCTCGGAAAGACGTAATCGGACATGATCTGTGCCCATACGCGAGCCTCCAGGTAAGTGCGGAAGCCAAAATTCCCTTAGGTCAGGAACAATGGTATCCAAAAATCCATCTACTACCAGGTTGTGCTATAACTCCGAGAACGGAGTTCCAGTCAAATTAGGTATCGTTGTCTGGCGCTTGAATGAGACTTCTTGAAATGCGTCCATATGACCTGCAGAATAAGGAGGAGACTATCAGAACTTGCTGAATGGCCACTTTGGTGATGGAGACTTAATGTTCTAGCCGGACACATAACAGACTGGCAGGGATTGGTGATGTAGAATCTGCGGCTGGCCGGATAGCTGCGTCGCGGGCGGCACAGAGTCGTGTCGGCGACACTGGTATCGGATGAGGCTAGTTAGTGCGGAATGCACGACGGACGCTGTAAAAGCGTGAGGCTCGTGCTTCATTGTATTGACCACCCGCGCAGGATTCTCTGAGAAGTTGGAGTAGAATCTCAACTACCCAAGAAGATTGACGCTGCCTTGGCTGTTTCGTAGGAAACCCCATCTGTCTTCGTCGAATGTGTGCCGGCTCAACAAAGGTGGCAATATTGATGACGACACGGGGAGTAGGATAGGAGACAAGGTATTCTATTTGTTGTATAGGTTCCTTTCTTCTAGGATAGGGAACATCTGCTCCCAGTAGCGATTGTCAGAATCGCGCAGTGCCCTTTGCTGGAAAGGCTTTCCTCCTTTTCTCACTTGTCATCAACCTTTATGATCCTCTTAACTCTTTTTTGTCGAAGGGCTTGACCGGTGGTTGAAGAAGGCCTGCCACTAATGCTCTTTTAGTTCCTCTTCTTTGCTGGTGGTTTTGGAAGTAACCTCTCTCTTTCTTTCTTGGTGGCCATTCTGAAAGAAGGGAAGAGAAAAGGGGAATTTAAATTCCAAGAGATCAGAGCAAGGGAGAGGTGGTTATTGTAAGTGATAGTCAATGGACAATAAGATAAATGGCATTAATCACAATGGTCTCGAGTACATATGAAAAGCCATTAATGGAAATATAGCAAGTGCATGTGAGGACAATTAAATGCAAAGGGTTTATTAGCATGCAGGCAAAGGCAAGAGTATCATAGATCAAGCATACTCTTGTAACAGAACTTATCATTGATTGACAAGATCTTGAATTCGAGTTTAACAATAATAATAGAGGAAAGTTGTGAAAAGCATGCATTGAATAGTATAAGCGTAACATAGAGAATACATAAGCATAAATGGGTATTTTTCACAAACACATGGGCGTGCATGTTAAATACAGATATAAAAAGGTATGAAATTGAACATGCAAACAATCCATTAAAAGTAATAATTGTCAATTGAATTGTAACAAGTCACAAGCATATAATGAGGGAAAATGACTCAAAAATTTTCTAACACCAGTTAAATAAGGAAAAGAACATGATAAAGAAAAATAGGTAAATTGAAAGAAAAACGAGAAAGAAAAAGAAAATAATATTATATACATAGATCATAATAAGAATGGATAGAAAAGGAGAAGAAAGGAAGAAAAAAGGTAAAACCTTGTTAATGGGGCTGAGAGAGAAAGAGAGTTGAAAGGTGAATAGAAGGGGGATCATATGGGGGGAAGAACAAAGAAGGAGGGAAAAGAAATTAGAATTTCGGAGGAAAGAAAGATAAAATAATTGGCACTGATCTGAATAAACTGTGCGTCGCATGTGACGCGAATGCGTGGGCGACGCGGCCGCCTGGGGCACGCTTCGCCGATGTTGTGGGACGGCCGTCAAGGAAGTGGCGAACGCGATCGCGTGAGGTGGCGTCAGAAATTAATTGACGTGGCCGGGTCGGCGACGCGATCGCGTAATAGGGATTGTGCTTCCAGCACCAACCCAGCACCACTCCAGCACAACCTTCAGCCATGTACCCTTTTTGACGTCGAAAATGCAAGGGCACGGCCGCCGCAGCGTGAGGCACGCGGTCGCGTGGAGAGCCCTTGATTTCCAAGCGAACGCGGTTGACGTGGAGTAGAATTGCCATTGGCACGACTGCAGCGCTTCCTCTTGTGCAACTTTCTGTTTATTTTCTGTTTATTTTTCCATTAACTCCCGCCCAGCCACGTACGGATGCGTCGCTGGTGCGATCACGTCGCGCGGCGAAAATTTTTTTTTTTTGTTTTTTAGAGAAATATAAAAACAATGCGAATATGAAAGAGCACGGAAGTACTAATAAAGAGACCGAGTTATTAAAGAAGAAAAACTAAAAGTGAATGAAAAGAACGGATCAATGCACCCGCGTGGCTTGTCTCCACAACAAGCCACTTTGCTGTTCGCTATAACGTCCGAAAGGGGAGCGCTCACTGTAATAATAGTTCAAATCAATGAGCGATTTGATGACGGTAGTGGTATGTGGGGATATCTTCAGGCGCAAGATCTCAAGCTCCTTATTTTCCTGCACCTCTCGAACCTATTGGTATAGCTTCGAGGCGTTGCGTCCAATTAAACCTTATCAAGTTTCAGAGCTTGAAGGATGGCTTTAGTGATAAACTCCGTACAGTTCAGCCTTCTCTATCTGTATGGACCTGCCCATTTTGATCTCAACTTACCGGGAATGAGCCTCAGTCGAGATTTGTAAAGGAGAACAAAATCTCCAGGTTGGAACTCTCTCTTTATGATGTTTTTGATGCATGCATAGCTTTCCTCCTTTTCTTGTATATTCTGGAGTTCTCAAAAGCTTCCAGCGAAGGTTCTCAAGTTCCTGCAGTTGCAACTTTCTTTCAGCTCCAGCACTCTCAATTCCCATGTTGTACTCCTTAACTGCCCAGAAGGCTCTGTGTTCTATTTCAACTGGAAGATGGCAAGGCTTTTTTCCATAAACCACGCGGAAGGGACTCATCCCAACGGGTGTATTGTATGCTGTTCTATATACCCACAGTGCATCTTGTAGTCTGGTGCTGCAGTCTCTTCTATGAGACTTTACTATCTTCTCCAAAATACACTTAATCTCTCTATCTGTTTGACACCATCGGCTTGCCATCGCGTGGTTTAATGGGAATGGTAAGAGTGGTTGCAACTCTTTGCGAATAATCCCATCCTTCTTCAATAATCCTGTTATCTGCGTGTTACAGAAATGGGTGCCTGATCGCTCACGAGTCGGCCTCGTGCAGTGGTGTTGACTCCTAAAGCCAGCATAATAATAATGGCTTCCTCACAAAGGAAACAATAGTGTTAGCATCATCAGTACGCGTAGGAATTGCTTCCACCCACTTTGGTACATAATCCGACAGCTAACAATATGATAAAAATATCCACTAGAATTTAGAAATGGACCATGAAGTCCAATGCCCCATAACAATAAAAGATTATCACAAGAAAACGCATATATTGTTGAGGCATGTCATCCCTCCTGGATATGTTAGCCAAATTTTTGGCATGGGTGACAAGATGTACAAAACTAACAGCAGACATCTCTAAAAGAGTAGGCACAGAAGAATCTTTTGCCAGTCTAAGATCTTTCTAGCTGTTCTTAGAGGGCCAAAGTGTCCTCAACTCTCAGATGAGTGAACAGGCCCTCTAACAATGACTGGAATTGTGGTCCTGATTGAGGTACACATGGCCGTCCTAATTACTTCTGGTCAGCCGCACACGTCTCCATAAATGTATGCGGTTCATCCCATAATATAATATTGTGAACTCGCTTTTCAGCTTGTTCTTTGATTTTAGAGTAAATGTGGAGGGAATGTGTGGCTAACTAAATAATTGGCAACAGCAAAATAGGTGCGTACCAAGGGACTACCTCAGATACTGCCTGCGTTGTAAAGGAAAATTTTCATCTATAGGAGTAGAAATCAGATCCATTCAATAATGTTGCAAGCGACCAAGTGGTCCGCTACTGAAATTTTGATTACCACTCCTGTCCTTTATTTCTTAAATCAAATTCTTGTAACAGCAGTATCCAACGTATAAGTCCTGGTTTGGATTCCTTTTTAGCTAATAAATACTGTTAGAGCTGCATGGTCCGCATACACTACTACTCTAGTACCAAGTAAATAAGCTCGGAATTTATCCAGAGCGAAAACAATAGCAAGTAGTTCTTTCTCAGTAGTAGTATAATTGGAATGGGCAGTGTCTAAAGTCTTAAGACGCATAGGCAAATAACAAAAGATCCTTACCTTCACGCTGAGCAAGTGCTGCTCCTACTGCAGGTTGGAAGCATCGCACAAGATCTCAAACGGCTGGCTCCAGTCGGGTCCTCTTACAATTGAGGGTGTGGCTTGAGTTAGGCGTCTCAACTTATCAAAAATGTTGCAATTCACATGAACTCGAACTCAATGTCCTTCTGAAGTAATCTGGATAAGGGAAGTGCCACCTTACTAAAGTCCTTAATGAATCTCCTGTAAAAATTTGCATGGCCAAGGAACGAAACGGACTTCCCTCACAGAAGAGGGGTAAGGTAAACTGAAAATAACATTCACACTTTGCTGGGACTCTACAGAAATCCATTCATAGATACCACAATGTCCTAAGATACAATCCCTTGCTTTTACCAAAAGTGGCATTTTTCGAAGTTCAATACAAGGTTTGTATCAACACATCTATCTAATACTCTTGATAATCCATCTAAGCAAAGGTTAAAAGAATCACCATAAACGTTCCTTAAATAAGTCCATAAAACTTCCATACAGTCCTCAATAGATCAAAGAAAAGGCTCATCATGCACCTTTGGAAGTAGCTGTGCATTTGCACAAGCCAAAGGGCAATCTCTTATAAAGCAAAAGTCCCAAAAGGACATGTAATAGTAGTCTTTTCCTGATCCTCAGGGGCAATATGAATCTGGAAATCAAACCCTGTGGAGTATAGCCATCTAAAAAAGCAATAATGTGATTTACCTGACAGCCGATCGGCAGCATTTGATCAAGTGATGGAGAGTGGGTAGTGATCCTTACCGGGTAGCTTGGTTGAGACACATGTAATCAATGCAGATCTCCAAGCATTACTGAGCCTCTATTGCTATGATCCGCTCTCATGCCTCATTCTTCACGGTAAAGTGACTCCGATTTTCTTTGGCACCTCTTGTACTGGGCTTACCCGTTCACTGTCTGAAATGGGGTATATGATACCGGCTTGCAATAATCTGGTCACTTCCTTTTTGACAACTTCCAAGATGGTAGGATCAATCTTCTTTGTGGTTGATGGACAGGTCTTCTCTTCTTCTAAAAAATAAGTTCTGTGCCCTCCGCATAACCTGAGGGTTAAATTCCCACTATGATCTGCCAACTCCACCCAATTTGCCTCCTATGCTTCCTCAGTACAATCAAGTCAACTGCTCTTCTGTTGGAGAAAGTCAGTTCCCTAGCAAATAATATATGGAAGCCTTACCTGCTCATCCTCTAAGATAAGCATTTTTGAGGTGTGGAGGGAAAGGTTTCAATTCTAACTTTTGATCATTAGGGCAGGTCTGGATATCCTGGGGCTTGCGAAAATGCGAAGTGGTCCTCATTGTCCGTTAAGAGGGTCCCCAAACTTGGACCTTGTCCAGTTGGCCTCTCTTCAAACTCTTTTTTTTTTTGAAAAAGTATAAGAAGAAAACTACTTGTATGCAATTGTACATTTTCATCAATAATGTCACACCATAAGATGGAGTGGTCTTTTGGTGGGTGCTTCATAACTCCGTTCAGGTTGAAGATCACTATGCGGCTACCTATTTCAAAGGAGTATGTTCCTGAAAAAGCATCTAATTTGAATTGTGATGTCTTCAGGAATGTCTTTCCTAAGTAGAAGGACGATGGTTGATCTTAATCATTATGGGGGCATCTCCAGATAAAAATCAGTGGGAAATTTGAGCCCTTTAATGTTCACAAAAAACTTCGCAACTCCAGCACTGTTAATAAGCTTTATCTGCTAACCAAAACGAGCCTGCCGACCTTTTTTAAGGGAGGGAGCCACAAAATATCATATATAGAAAGGCATTATATGCTAGGACAACATATGCTCCGAAATCACACATGCAATCATAAATTACTACACCACCAATAGTTACAACTAACTAGCAAGGACCATGGATCACTACATTTTTCGGGTAATCCTCCCATTAAAGCAGATATAGAACTACCTAAAGGAATAGTTTCTAATTCATTATTTTGGTCTTATGGATCATAAGATCTTTTAGAAAATTTGCATATTTAGGTACTTGTTGAATAACATCAATAAGGGGAACAGTTACCTCAATTTTTTTTTTTTATTTTTTATTTCTACCATTTTTAGGATCAGGTTCCCAGCTGTCTTCCTGGCTTCCTATGCAAGTTGTTGGAAATGGAATGGGAGTAGTGTTTTCTTTGGTGTCCTGTGCCTCATTCTTGTGTCTTCCTTTCCTGTGGTTGAACCTACTCTCTCTGTTGCAACTAATTGGGTCCCTGTAAATTCCTCTTTCTCTTCAACATTTTCGATTTCCACCACCTCTTTAGCTGAGGCGTATTTCTGGTGAGCTCGGTTCCTCCTGATTCCTC